>OX246738.1:80264764-80339764 GCA_945910005.1 Isoperla grammatica
AACCCCGGTGTTAGCCAATAGCCAATCAGGAGTCAGCAATTAAGACGCCGATCGGAGGAAGGCATTGTTGAAAAAACGAGTCAAAATCAAAACAATAACAAACAAAAACAGTCCAATAACCTCAAAATGTTGACAAAATACTAAATAAAACTACATATTGACATACATATGAGCACATAATGTACTGTAAATACACACTATTGTTTATAAACTTTAATAAACACATAAAGTAACGTATCCATGAAATAGGATATCCTCAATAAAGAATTGAAATGTGACATTTGTTAAACTACACACACGGGCATTGACAAAATGGCGGCATTTTAAAGTATTGTTGAGATAACTCTTCTTAACCCTACTATCAGACAGGGTCATAGGCCTACTTGCCTCCGAATTATGCAGGGAAGCCTGTGTAGGAGTTAACCCCGGGGTCATTTTAACATGGGGTTAGCGAGAGTTAAGAAGAGTTAAAAAAATGTACAGGAATTAGGCCCCCGGGAGGTATTGTGTTCAGTCTGAGGTTGGACGTCGAAGGCGAAGCTACGTCCGTTTCTTTCACGCTCTCTTGTTCGTGGTGACACTTCATACTGCCGCAGAGTGGGTTTGAGTCAGCTGAGTTGAGAGAGGCTGGCATCCTATTGATAGTCCTTCTAATGGCTTTACTACCCTGACAGACACTGTGACGAACCGTTTCTTCGAACTAGCCACTTGTTTACAACGCTTTCTGTTGCATGCTCTCTCTCAACTCAAGGAAGAGAACAGGGAGAGAACTATACTGACTGGTAGAGCCCTGGGCAGGATCCAGCTCGGGCATTGATAAGATTGTTTTGGCGGGTTCGTGCCTACAATTATAGACTATAATCAAATCGGGCATTTTCGGGCTTTTATAATATGTTGTCTATTTTGTCTTGTTGGCAGCTGAGCGGGCTAATATTGGCAGGTGACCGGGCTGATACAGGTCAATTTACACTTCACCCGGGCTCGAGCCATGCCCGGTTTTCGATTAGATTTCTCACTATGGGCCCCGGTCAGGCAGGGCTCGCCATTATGCCGGGGCCGGGGCTTTAGAAGAAGGTCCGTGCACTGCAGGCCTCTACACTCTACAGCATCGGTTCGGGCTTGTCCAAGCAACGAACAGTTGGACCCGGAACTAATTGGTACATCATTTTTTTTATCAGAAGTTGTTACTTATGTGTACCTACATGCGCATAAGAAACTTTACTGCTGTCCGATATCCCTAATTAGCATAATTAATTAAAATGTTAAAACGAATTAATGCTCATATTATGGATATTTTTGATGATTTTTGAGAAGTTATATTTTCAGGTTTCACCACATCAAACAATCCATTTTAAAATTAAAAAAATTACTTATAACAATATAAGTATTCCCGTAGTCATTTATTAATTACTATTAATTATCAAAGCAATTTCAAGTAAATGCTTCCCGTGTAAAGTTGGTGCGATTGAATATAGTTTTGTCAGTTTCATCAAATATAAGAATAATAGCATACATAACTAGTGTAGAAACTTTACTGCAATCAAAATATTATTTGTATGATAAATCAGCATAATTAATAATTAATTATTTCATTAAAACTGATATAGTTACATATTTTACCATAGCCAAATATGGGTATAAAAAGAAAGCTGCTGATACGCTGATTTTAAAATCGGTACTCTTAGAGTCATTCAAACACATTTCCCAAGTTTTTTTGGGGGGTGGAAAGAAGGAGGGGGGGGGGGGGGGTGGACGAATAAGGGATATCGTCAAATGTATCACAAACAAACGAAAGCCAAATACGTTTTTTATTACTAGTACAAATATTTTTAGAGTGATAAAATCATAAAAGACAATCTACTCTTGTGTTTGGCTAAAAAGGCGGGGGGGGGGGGGGGGGGGTAAAGAGCGTCCTCATAAGTCAATTTTGCGTCTGATTTGACACTCATTGAGTCATTGATGTTTATAAGATTAACACGATTGTTTTGTGATTGATAGATAGGATTTACTGCATCGTAGGCCTATATATTGGCTTGGACTCGATAGCCTAGCTTCTAAAACCTTTGTGTAGTATATAATAATGTGAAGCACATCAGATGCAAATATCATAATACCACTGAACCATTTGATAGCTACGATAGAGAGGTAACATATACAATCAAGTACGAGTAAAACATGTCATTGTTAGTCAATATAAAACAGAACAACTCTCAATAGAATGATCAAAATGAAGATTCACTAAGCTTTTTACATCGAGATTTTAAGCCAATAACATGACAGTACTTTAAGCTCAAGATAACGCCGATGTGTTAATTGTAATTACAACAGTCAATTCAACTAATCATGAAAACAGATTGATTCAGATTTGCTAGTAATTGTATGTATTTCAATCACGAAAATCCTGTTTATGATCTTATCTTGAAATCGGAGTTGAAAGCTGGGTGCCACCAAACAGAAAATATGGAATATGCGTTACATAAAAACCAAGCTGGGATAATAATTCATTCGCGTAATAAGTGGAAGGGACACTACTTCAAGAATCTGTAGAATGGGTTAAGCTTTGCTATTCAAGACATTTGCATAAGATTTTTTTTAATTCACGTATTTCCAATAATCTCACATCTCCTAACACAGAGATTCTTGAGTGCAGTGAAAAAGCAATTGGCCTGTTGGAAAATGGTTAGCCATGAGAGAAGTTTACACATAAATTAATAACTGCTAATTAGCCATGAGAGAAGTTTACACATAAATTAATAACTGCTAAAACAGTATTCAGCATGACCACTTATATCATTAGCGTCTCTTTATCACATTGTGAGTGTATTATTAGTAATTTTTTGGCCTGTTGAAGTTTAGATATGCTCTGCTCTATCAAAAAAACAATTTTTTCCTGTACCAACTGACAAGCCACCAGTCCCACTACATATGTTTTCAAATTCTACGATGTAATTGTAAAGTGGTCTGCTCTAAATTACGATGCAACTTCAGGAAGCTGCATCCGTTCTAAACGCCTGTCCATTGGTGTTTGAAAATCATTAATATGTGATGTCTTTAGTTGATGAGCCATTATCGTAGCCATCAAATACTACAGTAATTGTAATATGATATTTGCTTTTTATGCACTTCACATACTGTATAACCCTTCATAAGATATGACTCTAGACCAAGGTATGCGATGCATCAAAATGCGCTTCATCAATCACAAATTGTTGCACTTCATATTCCTTCCCTTTCATATTTTTCTGTACCATTTTCTTTACGTATTTGCAAACAAAGTATCCCTGAAAGCCGACTTTTCAGCTTGCCTTGGAATGCCCGAATAACTTATTCAAATACGTCTGGTGGTAGTGTGCTTGAAAGTTAATACAAATGCCCACGTAAACAAACAAAGCTTAACGTTCACATATTATATCATAAAGCAACTCATAAAAAAAAAACTAAATTCTGATGCTAAATCATCCTCTGATGACTCTCGAAGGACACTCAAGAGTTGTTGGAAAAGCAACAAATGATCAACTTCGATTGTATCTCCATCAACGTTCGCGGCTTTAATTTTTGTATGCTGGTTGACAAGAAGTGAAACGTACAAATCTCGTTTTCATTGGAATTAAGTTGAGTTAATATTCCGTTGTACGGTAATAATATTTACGATCACTGTATTCGTCAAGTAGTCATCAACTAAAATTTCGTTTGGTTACACTGGCCAAATCTTTGTATTATACTGTTTTGCTTAGGTACTTAGAATAAGAAACTACGTGGTAATGACAGTACCCATTTTGTTAAATTCTGATATTTGAGCCTGGAGTTTTGTATCAGAGTAATCGGACCCCATATCTAAGAAGTGAAATCAGTGTCAAAAATCAGACGTAAATTTGGGAAATGAGAACACTGTTTACCGCCCTCCCCCCCCCCCCCCCCCCCCTTTTATGGTATTTTATCACTCTAAAAGTATTTTTACTAATAACCACGTAATAGCTTTCGTTTGATACGTTTGACGATATTCTTCATTTATTCCCCCCCCCCCCCGTCTTTCTGCCCCCCTATACAAACTTTGGAAATGTGTTTGAATGACCCTGAGAGTACCGATATTAAAATCGACGTATCAGCAGCTTTCTTTTGATACCCATATTGCATATGTTCAAATATGTACAAATATCAGTCATTAACGTGATAATAAATTATAATTTATGCTGATTTATAATATAAATAATATTTTGATTGCAGTAAAGTTTCTACACAAGTTTTGTATGGTTTTAATCTTATATTTACAATTGTCAAAACAATATTCAATAGTACCAATTTCACACGGGAAGCATTTAATTGAAATTGTTATTATAATTAATTGTAATTAATTAATGACTATCGGAGTACTTATATTGATGTAAGTAATTTTTTTAATAAAAAAAAAGAATTGTTGATGTGGTAAAAACATAAATAACCAAAAATCTTCAAAATAATATTGATATGAGTATAAATTAATTTTAACATTTTCATTAATTACGCTTATTAGGGGTGTCGGACAGCGGTAAAGTTTCTAATGTGCATGTAGGTATACATAAGTAACAACTTCTGATCAAAATATTCTGTACCAATTAGTTCCGGGTCAAGCCTATTTCTACGGTTCGTTTCTTGGTCTGTCTGCAAAACAACTGTTTGAATGGGTTGCCCAGGAAGTCTGTCTGTTGTTATTGTGCGGTATGACAAAACATCCTCGCATATAGTAGTCTATGCCTCGAGGACACACCTTCCTACCCCTACGTCTGGCATGCCATTCCACCACCTGCCAGCGATGCCTCTCGCTCGAATCTTGTCTCCCTCTCCGCCCGCGGAGTTGAGCTTCATGAAACTGCCACCGCGTGCAGACACTCACCACACCGTTACGCACAGTTACGCACAAACAGTTGCCACTCGTTTTAAAAGAGACTAAATGAGTTATCAACATAGAAAACATGTTATGACCCGAAGAATTCACTCGCCTACATTTGTTATGTTTTGCAACTCTGTACATTCAATAATATTAAACCTGCCGTAAGAAAACTAAAATGGAACGGACACAGCGTCAAATTTAATTGGTGACACATTCAACATGAATTTTTGTAACGAAAAACTATAAAATCCATAAGAAAGGGCATCAAATTTTCTGTAGAATGATTATATCTTCGGCCACATACCATTTCTTTGGAGCACACAAAAAAATGGTAAACACGAAGTTGTGTTGGCGCATCGCTGGTCTCCGCACGCGACTCGCACAGACTCGTAGAAGAGAGGGTTCCTTGATACGGCCTATTTTTACTGAAATCTCCACGCCGTAGTTGTCTAGCATTGGCACATTATTCTTGTTGTTCTCTTGCTGTGTGAGTGGACTAGCTTCGTTAGATGCCACTAGAATTGTCACAGATGTTACTTCACTATTATATTATCTATAACAACGTGGCGTTGTTGCTGAAGTTTTCTCTATTCTTGGAGTATCTAGAAGGTGTTGTCGTTATATACTGTAACTCTTATGAAGTATTGCATCTCGTACTTCACATCCAGTTTTCTTGGAGTATCTAGAAGGTGGTGTCGTTATAGACTGTTAACTCTTATGAAGTATTGCATCTCGTACTTCACATACAGTGTTCTTGGAGTATCTAGAAGGTGGTGTCGTTATAGACTGTTAACTCTTATGAAGTATTGCATCTCGTACTTCACATACAGTGTTCGTGGAGTATCTAGAAGGTGGTGTCGTTATAGAGTGTTACTCTTATGAAGTATTGCATCTCGTACTTCACATTTAGTTTTCTTGGAGTATCTAGAAGGTAGTGTCGTTATAGACTGTTAACTCTTATGAAGTATTGCATCTCGTACTCCACATTCAGTTTTCTTGGAATATCTAGAAGGTGGTGTCGTTATAGAGTGTTACTCTTATGAAGTATTGCATCTCGTACTCCACATTCAGTTTTCTTGGAGTATCTAGAAGGTGGTGTCGTTATAGAATGTTACTCTAATGAAGTATTGCATCTCGTACTTAAATGGTTGCGGTTTTGGTCCACCGCCATGCACAATTTCCAGACATTAAATTGACCAGTTTCCTTAAAGTCACTCCTCTATAACTCGACATCGTTGTGACGTTCTTCATATTTGGCTTACTTTACAATGAGACAGCGCTCTTTCACAATACAAAAAAATGTAAGTACCTTTCCGATCTACTTTTTCCAAAATAATGAAGTGAACATTTAAAAAATCCCTATCTTTTAACATTGGAGAGAGAGAAATTACACATTTTATCACCTTCACATCGATATAAAGGAGCCAAAAAACGTTTGCACGTGAACAAATTTAGTATCAAAATGAAGATAAGTTCTCAAGAAATACACACAAAGCAGAAAAAATGAGTATATCCGTACTACTTTTTGCGTTATTTGAGCCTAAAGTTGCATGTACGATCAGAAACTTGGCAACAATGCAGAGTCGACTGCTCCAACAGGTCACTCCCCCGCCGCCCACGACATGCTAGACCCGGCTGTCCACACTTGCCTGACGCAGACCAACGTTCATATTAAACGAATAACATTTTCCTTTGTGATTTGTTTGAATTCTTATGTCAAGATTGTTCTTTGAATACTTGTATTCTGCAACATGAGCCTTTTGTAGGCCAGTACTCAATTTTTGTAATCTAGAATTCTAAGCTTTTGATTGATTCAGTTCTTTATTTTGTTGGTACATAATACACAATATCTGTATTTGATACTTGAAGTTAACTGTGCATTGTAATATTTTGTCTACGTTCTATTTATGATGTTGATAGCGGACATTGACGTGCCCCGGGCCAGCGCCTAGGCACTCGCGCTGCGCTTTGTTTACATTGAAAGATTTCGTTCTTTCGTCGTCAACAATGTCGTGATTATTATCTAATATTAGGCCTACTTTGTAAATAATCCAAGGGCCAGCCTCGGACAACAGCCTTGGTCTACCCTTAGTACCAGAAATGTTTATTTGGAATAAAGTCATTGTTCGCATTTCGCAATCGGTAGCTAGGGGGTATGGATGGAGATTGGCGTGGGCCAAGAATGTACTTAATTTAACAGTAGAGCCCTATAAGCAAACTGCAGTGGGGCCTACCCCTAGGCCTGTATCGATTCATTTTTGTGAAGGCCTGGTCTAGGCTAGGCTAGAGAGAGCCTAGATAAGGTAGGCCTAGCCAATGTCAGCATTCTCTTCCGTATGAAATTGAGTCCTAGGCTAGCTAGGCCTAGGCCTCACTCCAGACATTGGCTTTACGGCTCAAATGTTAAATTAATTACATTATTATGTGCACACACCACCTAATCTGTTATAGCTACCTATGCCATCGCATTTTAGCTGTCATAGAGTGCTGTCCCACAAGACTTTCGTTTTCAACAGCCGTCACAAACGACACAAACAATGTGTTGTCAATTGTTTTTGTTTTGAATTTTGATATGCACTTTTTGCACACGCAACGCGCGATAAAGTTAAATCTGGCACAGCTAATCACACCAGATCGCGTCGCTCCAAACTGATCATCTGATTTTAGCGTTTCAGTTGCGTCGCATCAAGCGCGTTTTAGTAAACGCAGCATGAAAACGTCCCTTTTTACTGCGCGCGAAAGAAGCTGACATCTTCACATGGCATGTGGTTGATTGTTGGGAAAGTTGCGATCACGTTGCGATGTTGCCAAGCGTATTTTAAGGTTGGCAATAGACTACATGACCAAATATTACGTGTTCCACTTCATATATCACTTCTAAATCAAAGCAACCATACACAAGTGTTTATAATATGTTAATATCAATCTAATATACAGGACATTATTTCAATCAAACAGATATCAAATTAGTGTTATTCTTGCTATTATTTTGTTTCCACTATATGGCTGCACTGATTTTGAGCGGCAAGTACTGCGCCGTGTTTTAGTCAGTTGACGGACTAGCACTTCCGACAATGCAAATAAATTAACAGTTTAGTTAAAATAACATTTATGTAGGGAAAGATTTACAAACAATATTTAAAATACACACTTCGATTTAAAAATTAAAAACATTTTGTTTTAATTGCATTGTTCAGCTGACTTTGATCATTAGTTATAGTTGACTCTGACTAGAGAGTACACTTAGAGGAGTGACTTTAACAGCGCTGCGGCGAGTTTTGGAAGCTCGCATATGACATAGTTAACATTGAAGACATAGGCGAAAAACCACTTATCTCGCTCTAGCTACGAAAATAATTTTTTTAGCGGGAGACTTATTTGAAAGCGTTTATGGGAATTAAAGTTCTACGTATTTTGAAGGTATTACGAAAAATCTACATGCAGCAATGAGGGAGTTATTGATCGTAAATGATCTTCTTGCGTGTGGCTGCTGCGCGAATCTCGCCTCTAAAGGTGAATTCACGACCTTGCGTGGCCGTGCATGCAGCGCGGTGCAGCGGCTGGTAGACCAATCAGAAACGACTTGCATGCAGTGCAGTGCAGCGCTGCCGAAGTTGGTCGACATTCAACTTTTGCAGCACTGCACGCAAGTCATACCTCCATAGATCGTATATATTCTGATGGCTCACACTGGCTGTGGCCAAGGCGACTGACCCACCGAGGCTTTAAGCCAATCAGAAACAGACAATATCACGATTTAGATGGCCGTGATCACTGCAACCAAACTGCAACACGGCTCAAATCAAAACAAACATAACCCTACACACAGTTACATGAACGCGTCTTTTACAACACAAAAAGCAACCTAGAATGCTATATTTCTCTATTCTAGGAATTTCTCTATGTTCTAGAAAGCCTACAAGGTAATGCCTAGGCCTACGCCAATATCTTATTATTTCTTAACACTGAATTTATATGTATCGGCCTAGTAATACGGCAGTCCTAGTGATACAATAGGCGGAGGCCTAGGCAGTGAAACCGCATCTGTGCCGGCCGGGTCGTGAACACATAGAACTTCCCACGCACTACTGCAGCAGCACGGACGGCGCTGCATGCACGGCCACGCAAGGTCGTGAATTCACCTTAAGGCGTGACCTTCTGTCGTATACGCAGGCTGAGCCGTCGCTGGTGTGCGTAAGGTCGACTAGCGAGATTTGAGTGAGATGCACATTTCAAACGAACAAGCCGCGCCAAGAAACCGTTGTACAACTAGCAAATATGAAAATAGAACCACGCTCATTGGATCTGACAGATCGGCGCGTCAAGTTGACTTAAATGTGCAATATTAGGTTCGGGATTTGTAAATCATATACAAAGGAAGTGTAATTATTTATTATTTTTAAACTTCTCACAAACGTCTGGTAGGCTATGTATACAGCATTTGTTAAAAAATGAATTATACAAATAAGTGATAAACATATCGAGGCGGAATGTTAAATTCAGTGCTATATTACCAGTTTGTCATTATTAAGAAATCAACCGTAAGAAAAAAATACACTTGCTTGGTGATGTACACTATTCGCCGATCTATCAGATCCAATGAGCGTGTTGATAGGTTCTATTTTCATATTTGCTAGTTGTACAACGGTTTGTTGGCGCGGCTTGTTCGTTTGAAATGTGCATCTCACTCAAATCTCGCTAGTCGACCTTACGCACACCAGCGACGGCTCAGCCTGCGTATACGACAGAAGGTCACGCCTTAGAGGCGAGATTTGCGCAGCAGCCACACGCAAGAAGATCATTTACGATCAATAACTCCCTCATCGCTGCATGTAGATTTTTCGTAATACTTTCGAAATACGTAGAATTGTAGTTCCTATAAACGCCTTCAAATAAGTCTCCCGCTTAAAAGATTATTTTCGTAGCTAGAGCGAGATAAGTGGGTTTTCGCCTATGCCTTCAATGTTATCTATGTCATATGCGAGCTTCCAAAACTCGCCGCAGCGCTGTTGATGAAACTGGTCAATTGCCAGTCCCGGTGGTCTAGATAGGCGCCCACCCGGCAAGTGGCAGACCTTGGTTCGATTACCAGTCGAAGAAGGTTTCTTAATTTCTGGTTTTCTTCATAAATCAACCTACAGGAGATTTTGTTGAAAAAAATAACATACATATGTGTGATACTTGGGCATATGTTGGCAAGCAATGTCAGGGCATAGCCCAAGCGAGGCCACGCAGCAACAGAACAACAAGTATGTACCGGTCAACTACGGCGAATTCAGTTGAAGTAGCTTTACCCTGTCCTTCTCTTCTGAGAATCTTAGAGCTATGACGACGCATGTGCGTTTCGTACATCGAGGCTACTAAAGTAGAGGTGTCCCGAGACAACACTACAGAAGCTTTCGTCATAGACGAGGTGTTCGAGGCCAACCAGCGAGCCCCAATTTAAAATATCGATCGCTGATTGGCCACGACACGAGTATTATGTTTTATGTGTTTAGGCACAAGCCTGTGCCTGGGGAGGGGAACGACAGGGGGTAATTTACATCTACAAGTTGCATGGGCAGCTGCTTTTGCTCGCACCGCGACATTTCACATTTTTCGTGAACTGCAGCGCGAATCGAAACGTTTCGTTATAAGCTCAATGCTTTGAGGCTATTTTTATTGGATGGGTTAGTTCTACGCACGTTGCGTCCATGCGTGCGTGCGGCGTCTGTGCGTGGTATTCACATTAGGGACTTTCGTCGGCATTAATTTATACAGAAAACATAATTATAACGGCGAGTTGTGTTTGAGTTGATAGAATTGTTTCGACCGTATTTCTGCCAAATTAGGCCGCATAATTAATGTATACGTTTTGACCAGGGGTGCGTTTGGTTCAGCGGAGGGGCCACCGGTGATATAGAATGTTTGAGACGCCCTTTTTAGATCCACATACATAATGGTTCGTTTACAGCTACGCGTTGCAAGCGTTGAGAGCGAAGCGAAGGTGCGAGGTTTGTGTTGTGCTCATAGAAAATGATCGCACGTGACGCGAGGCGAGGGAAATAAATAAGCCTACGGCAGAACAACAGCATGAGTACGAAATTCATTGAATCTTCGTCGTAGGAATGTAAGGAATATATGTTTCACCTAAATAAAACATTTCTTGACAAACCCGAGTGTTATACTTATGCACGCTTATTGTATTTGAATAGCCGTGCGTTTGGATTGAACGAAAAGCTAGACAAATAGACTAGAAAATGAGGTCAGGAGTTCACAAGAGATTTGTCAGTTTTAACAATAGACATGTGGTTTTAATACGTTGTTGCTTCAAACTTTCGATGTAGGTCTACTTCTGTCTCGTATTGCGCCGATATTAAAAATAATAACTGTTTAGGGAAGAAGTTTTCTCTGAAGTCGCATGTTTATTAATTATTACTTTAAAAACACTAGGCCTATAGGTTGGTACTGCCTCTTGATACGTGTTCGGCAAACAATCAAGGTGGCCGTTGGAAGACGCGACGCGAGAAAACAATCGACTACCGGTAATCTAATACCAAATACCTTCTAATACCTACTCAAGGTCTACTGGATTTACTCCTAGCGGAGTAATTGCGAAGCGCAAAGTAAGGTCATTGAATGAGATCCAAAATCGCCATTTTGGATCCAACTACAAAAATCGCATTATTATTCAAATAATCCTCACCAATAATGTGAATTTACGCGTAAAGTATTACAATATATATATATATAGAATGTGAATACAAAATCTCATTACCGATTGTTATTTTGTCTTTTTGGCCCATAATTTGTTTTGACAGATCAATTCATTTGTTTTTCTGAATGATTCTCCCATTTGAATAACATGGGATTTTTAACATTATGGAAATAGGTTAGATGACCTTACTCCGCGCTACAAGCGATCTAGTGGACCTTGATACCTACTCAACTCAAATCTAACTAGATATCAGGCCCGATATTACATTCTCAGGATCTTCGAGCCATCACTTAATAGCTTGTCTAGAGCAATACTGGTCACCTCGTACGACAGGAAGAGCTACCCAGGGTCTATTTTACACAAAATTCTAGGGTTAGTTAGTGGAAAGGAAGAATAGTACAGGCTGCCACAACCAAGGATGGCGTAACGGATGTGAAGAAATCAAAACACTCAGTAAAGAGGAAAGCTTGGAGAACTGTCAATCAATTTGCGGATTGATATAATTAATTATTACAATCTAGGTAAAGATACGCGGTTCATTTGTGACACTATATATTTGATGCAAGTTGTTAAGATTTATTGTATAGTTCTATTGATGTTTAATATAAAACAGAATGAAAGTACGAATGAAAAACAAAGACGCAGGAGGTTCTGGCGGTCCGAACATAATTATACTGGGTTCCATGACTTCTCTACGGAAAAATATAACATCTACTCTGTTGTAGCGCACCCCCCTATTCACTATTCTTTTTTTCGTAATTAATATTTGTATTATATGTTTTTCTCATTATTAAATTATTTCCTTAACTTCTATACTTGTGTGTACCACAAACAATGCCTAACATTCAGACCATGGGAATGTTTGAATCTGCAGTTCTCAAGATATTTGTAGATGCCCATTAACTTTTATCACCAAACTGAAACCGATATCTCACAAGTGCACTCCTATAGTGTATTGCAATGAATCTCTGGTCCTAGGATCCCGCCCACCTCCCCCTACCTTACTCCATACCTCGAATAGCCAGCCGCGAGGGGTACCCCTCGCGGCTGGCTTAAGCCGGCGATTCGAGGTATGGAGTGAAGTAGGGGAAGGTGGGTGGGATCCTAGGACCACAGATTCATTGCAATACACTTTAATTACGCAGTTCTTCCACATAACAACGCATTATTCTCCAAAACTGTACTCATAGGCGCTCTAGCGGACGTGCACAAACCATCGAGACAAAGAGTGGCCTTGGCGAGAATCTACCACTAGCGACTTCGTGAGCAACAGATTTCACTGCAGGAAGTGCGTGCGCATCCCAGTAAAATTGCATTGCACATGTCTTCTGGACACATGTGCGACAACAAAGAAGATGCATGGACACTGTTCTTCGACCGGAGCGGACGTTATCGTCTTCCGTTCTTCAGCGAACAAAGGGTATGGCTAGGTCTACTACATCCAACCGGGAGACCTAGGCCTCCCTTTCCGACAACAATATCTGGTCTACTAACTACTTCACCAAATCTTCGAACCAAGTACCGAGTTGCAATGGGGGATTGTTCCGGGACTAGGCCCTACCCCTACAAGTCAGTAATCATCAACCGTCAACCGTCAGTCGTCAACCGTCAACGTCCATCCGTAACGTATAACTTGCGTGTGCACATAAATTCACTTTACTTATAAAGGCCTAAAAACTTACTTATAAAAAAAGAGCTCTCGAACATTTTTTTATGTCATTTAACATTTCTATACTTTTTTGTTCATTACGTCTTTGTTTCTGTACAATACACAAGTGCATTTAACCTAATATCATGTGTTAAATTTAACCTTTGTTCCTGAAGGTCACCCTCCTTTTCAACTTTTTGATTGCCTTAAAATTAATAAATTCATTCTGCTGACTTGAGCTAGTCAAATTACTTCAAGTATGGGTTGGCGCCCTTAGCCCACTTCTCTGTAATGCTACACTGTCAATCTATGGGATACCCGTCACGGCTTCAAACTAATATATATTTTGACTGAAAATAGCGAAAATGTCAAAGCAATAAAAATTTTACGTGAAGATGAAATTTCATTAATTTCTATATAATTCACAGGTAAACAAACCCTGAAAATCAACATTTCTATATTACACACCCACACTCCCACATCCCTACACACCCACACGTACACGCACCTGTGTTGGGAAGTATTTTGTATCTCGCATCCACGAAAATCTATTTATAACTCATAAATTCGATACGTAGGAGTATTAGATTTTGACGGTTAGATTCTGACTATATAGCATACAGTCCAATAACGGGGAGCTAAGTAGACCGGAGGGGTTAACGAAATTAATTTTCAGACGAGAGGAATTTAAAACGTTCAGATATACTCCATCGGGGGGATGTGACTACAATGCAAAGCTCCCCATCCCCCTCGGCGATGTATAAATATAAATCACTTTCAATGCCCGAGAGCGAAATTCAAGCACAACAAGAAAGAATTTCTATTCAATGCGTGTTATACTTATTCATGACAGATAAGCTACACTGGTGTAAGCCTGATATGGCAAGATACGTTGAAGGTTTTATGCAAAAACGGAGTCGAGTGCTCATATAACTGACGAGAGATGTTTGGTTTTCAAGTATAGCCTCCACTGTCAGGGACACAGATGAGGAGCAAGCAGATCTGGGCTCGAGCCCCAGCGGGGATATTTCTAGCAGATGTATAAGTGTTTAGATCCTACTGAATTATAATACGTGAGATTTTCAAAGCACACTACATAAATAACAGACAAGGCATCATATCTAGGTATACACGGAAACCACATCGTATTACGATTCAAATCTAGCAGCCAAGACAACCTTGTAAGATCGACAAGAAAAATTACAATTCCTTAACATCCATTCATACAACGCAACATTTGTGTTTGGTGTTTACATCTTTATTCGTTTGGAGCCCACAGACCGACAAGGAATTAGCCAGTAGTTAACTGACGAATTTTTAATTTTTTTGATGATCTTTACGGCTTAATATCTTCCATACGCAACATCCGATCGGGATGAAATTTGAAATGGGTAGTCTCGTGGTAGAACCCCACCGATTAATGAAAATTTGAGGTTTCCATCTATTATGGTTTTGCGTCGGCAACATCGTGTTAAGTGCACTTCGATGCTTGCAGTAAGAGTCGCGTAGTGGAAGCTCGGACATGGCTTGGGCCGGGTTGTTCCCGCGCGCCTAGATCCAGTTTCAATTTGTTTTAGTTAAAACTTACAGAGATTTTTTAATAATGTTTTACAATAACGTTCCCCACAATAGGATTGATAATGATAGTTGACAAAAGTTTCAAAATTGTAACTTGGACCGCCATTTTGTAAAAAAAATTAGTTTCCGTATACGGCAATTTATATTGTGATTTTTACAGTGTTCCGCTAATATGCTTTGCATTTGAGGACCATTGAAGCTAGATGCACATCGTATGCATGGTAAATAGCATCAGTAAAAGGCATCAGTCGATATACGTTTCCAACTGTACATTTTGGAATGTCCATAGATGCAACAGAATAGCAACAATGGCGAGTTATATTTTGTGTGGCTAAAAATCGAATTTTGTCGACATTTTAAAATGTTCTATTAGACTATGGTTTGCATCAGGTTTTTGTATGATTTATCAAAACAGATATATTGTATTAACTGGTATCTACAATATGCATTTCTGTATACCCGGATAAGTTAAATGGTTTTTCGATTAGAACATTTTCAGTAGAGCACTGTCTCAAGAAATGATTCGGAATTCCTTGCAAAATCAACATTTAGTTTTAATTTATAAAATGCAAACTTTATACTGGATTTAAATAATATTTCTTAAGACTATTATGACGTATTGAGAAATATTTTACTTGAGTTTAAAGGTTGTAACATACGCCGCCATCTTGCAAAATATTATACATTTAATTTAACGGTATTTTTTATTTGTATTGATATGTTTTAAGGTGTTTATTGATAGTATGGTTCTTATTATCGTGCCATTAAAACCCTGACCAGCTGTATTTCGACTATCAGTTGGCATCTACATTCACCCAGTGAGCTGTATTTTAAATTTTTTGAAATTCATTAGTAAATCACAAGTTTTTTATATTTTTTTTTTTTTATTTCCACCAGCACGCTCATCCGTCAACGTGGAGCGTTTTCCCAGTTAACTCAGTTTCAACAAAGGTTCCAAGTTTACAATAATATGCTTCCCTCACTAAAAAAAAAAAAAAAAAAAAAACGGCCTGTGACCTCATAACTTGTATCCAAAGACATTGGAATAGTAGTAGTGTTTGTATCAAGTTACTATATTTATGAATAAATTTGCACTGCCTCCCAGATGAAACAATGAAACATTATTCCCGTTAAAAAACTGACAGTGGTTGTCACATCATGGAGTTCCATGGACAAAACAAACTTCACAAAATAATTATAACATTTCGCTGCAGCTGGTGAGTGAGTATCAATTAATATTGTTGCTGTTGCTGCTGTTGTTGTTTTTGGTGTTGTTCTTGACAAAACAGGGTCATAGGTGCCTTTATCTCATAAAATAATTATAACATTTCGCTGCAGCTGCTGTCGTTTTTGTTCTTGTTGACCATGAGCGAGCCTAAAGGCCCGTTCAGAACCAATTAGCGTACGTAACTTATGAAAATTACGAAGTTGGTCCAATTCAGTTCATATGCCAATGTTCACATAGAAATTCGCGAAATTATCGCTACACGTAATTATCGAAAAGTTGAACCAACTTCAACTTTTCAGCTAATTTCAGTAATTTTCTAAATTGTGCGCATGCGCACAAAACCAAATACACATATTTCGAGTTTGTTTGCGGGTTTTAAGAAAGCTGTTGAGGTTATATGGACGAATCACTTTTCATTAATCTTGTGCAAAGTTCAGAACATTTTGTACGATAATAGAAGGTCGGATTATCGCGGAAAGTGCAGTCATATCTGATTGGTTTATGTTCATTTGTGAAATTCCATTCTGAACACCTACATCAATTTCTCAAATTTGTACGCGTTAATTTTCGCACGCTAATTTGTTGTGAACGACGCTTAATGGTATGCAAACATTCCTCTATCACAGAGTAAAGAATACAATAAACATGTGAATGTGAATGTGAATTTATTTTTATTTTTTATTTAATAGAGTAGAATAGAGCTTTATTTTCTTCTTTGTATAGGAAAGAATCATCACTTAAAGGCGGATTCACAATTGAAATAAGAGTTGAAATAGTGAAATAGCAATAAGGTTTAAGCGAAATGGAACATGCAATAACAATGCTATGGTTCACAACTGTCACAGTGGATTGAAATAGTCATAAAAAATTATTCAATTCCATTTCTTATTTCAACTTCTTATGACGAACCAATCAAAGCTCAAGAAGAGAAGGCCTACTCCAGTCGAACCGGATATTATCGTCGTTGTTGTTGTTGTTATTGTCGTCGTCGTCGTCCACGTTATGTAGGCTTCTTGCAAGCTTGTTTTACAACAATGAAACAATTGAATGAATCGATCGACAAACATCAAGCTGTCAAACAATAAAATATCCTGATTTTGAAAACAAATCTTCAAAACAAACAAGAAACATACAAAACGTTCACAACTTGGTTGCCCATCATTAATCGCTTTAACTGGTGAGCAGTTACTATTGCCATACCTCGTTTTCTTCATAATGTTGCAATTTTATTATTTTGACAGCTCGTTGTTTGTCGGTGCTGGCGCTGCGAGTGGAAAAAAGTCGCAGTGCAAAGCCGCATTTGGCCACGGCCTGCTATAGGTCTGGAGTAGGCCGTGACTATGGCGTCAGATCCGGTCGAAAAGTGCTCAATTGAAACGCTCTAATATGTTGAAATAAGGTACTACGGGACTGTTGTGAACCAGCTAGTTGTTATTTCACTAATTCACGGATTCTTATTTCAACCCTTATTTCAATTGTGGATCGGCCTTAAGTGAATGGTTGCATTGATTGTTCCATTCCAGTTAATTTATTTATAACGTACATAAATATTGCAACTAATTGATAATGTTTTGTTCCTAAATAAACAATGCAATATGGCGAAATAAATAATATAAGAAAATTCAACAGTTCCCATCGCAAATACCGTGCTAACGGTTTGATGATGTTGTTGTGTTGTTTGATGATCGAATAATTTGTATTTGCTTTACTGCCTACGTGAGACGTATTAATCTTATCACATGGAAGATAAGTAGTATTACAAGAACCATCAGTATGCTACAATCTGTGCTTATAAATAATACATTCGAAATAGTTGAGTAGTCAAAACTAACTCCTAAATATTGTTATATACATTGGTAACGACAAAGCATGTTTCTGCATAAATGCAACCCCTTGAAGCAGTTTTACACTAATGGTGTGACAATTAATTGTGTACACAAGGTTTAATATGAGGTATACATTACTTGAGTGGTCCGTCTACAAAACAACACACACAACATAATACTTGTTTTTGTTTGCTTGACCCACTAATTAATAACCAGGCGAAATTATCGGTTTTTAGTCATACCTCATAGAATGCTATAATTGAAATAGTGAGAACAATGCAGCGTCGTGTGGTTCTATAAGCACACAAGCACACAAGCACATGCACAAGCACAAGGGAAAGGATTTCGCTTCGAACTAAACGAAAATGCGATTCTTGAAAGCGACACGAGAACAGCTCTTCAACAGCACGAGCACTTGGGAAACTTCAAAGCGAATGATCCGTCGTGGCTTGCGTCTATTTTAAATCAATCCGAATTTAATAAAACTCTAACAGTAATACAATAACACCTAAACCTAGATCCGGAGCGAACGTAGGCCTACCCTAGCAGACAACAGCACAAAGCCTATAACAGGGATGACAAATCTATGGCTCGCGGGCCAGAAGTGGCATGCGAAGACTTTCTGCATGGCTGGCACGCAGAAATGTGCACAATATCTTGTATAGGCTGGACGCCGTAGGAAAGAAAGTTGTGTCGTCACGGATGATGTAATAGCAAGTGACCTCACACCTTGTAATACTAACTTAAATGTAGACTACTACTCATTGCCTTACCAGAAGTAAACATGTATTGTTATTTCATAGGTTGGTGGACATGGGCGCTGGTTTAAATGCTATTTTTCTCCCTCTTGGTATGTGCATGCGGTTAAATTATGAAGGAATAAATTTTAGTTTCTTATTATCTTATTTATTGTATTCAATTAAAAATTAACAACTACTTCATTATATTTGTGAAAATTGAAAGTAGTTCCGTCCCACCGTGCTAGGGATGAAGCTGCCGAAGAAATAATAAAAATGGCCGTTGTCGGTTGATGTGCTTCTAGAAGAAACTCTTGAAAATTCTGAAACCAAGCAGGTGAGTTCTTAATTGTAGATAATTATTAAGCTGGGTAAATATTAATTTTTGGACTATCCCATGAAAGCTGGTTAATGTTTCTTGTTAACAAATGCCAAGTTCGCGACCCAAAGTCGCTCGTATTGCCTTGGTCTAGGACGTGTCCGAATTTAAAGTCTAAGGTCTAAGTCTAAGTCTAGGTCTAAGTCTAGGTTTAAATTATTTAGCATGTTCTAATTCTAATTCTTAGTAGATTTCGGACAGTACTAAACCTATTGCAGAGCCACCTATTGCGAGAAATTTGACCTAGAGTTGAAGCATTGGTTCACGGCCTTCTCGACGGGTCAATCCGCGAATTGTACCGACGCCTTTGGAGGTTAGGAAATGTAAAAGATGGTAAAAGTATTCATTTTCCAGTATTGATGCAGGTTTTAGGCTTTAGAGTAGGCCTATCACTGTTTACATTATAAAATAATACTAGAGGTATGTATATAATAAACTTAAGTAACATTTCGCTTTTCCGTCTTCCTTCTCGCAGCTGTTTTTTTTCGTCCGCCATTTTAAGACTTATAACGAGCGTGCACTTTCGATTGCTAGGTCTAAACTTCGATTTAGACCTAGACTTAACGATTTCGGACAGTACTTCATACGTCACCGATGATTGATGACGTCAAATTTAGACTTAGACCTAGAGTTAGCAATGATAAAGAGGAATTCGGACACGTCCTTATACCTAGACCGCCTACCTTATCTTGTTGACTAAACCCAAAGGACTAGGCCTAGGCTAGGACTTGTGTTTTTTTTTTTTTGTGGCAAGTAGGCAAAACCTAGGGCCTAGGCCTACACCTTGGTTTAACCCTCTAAGCTGAGCCTAGGCTCTAAGGCCTTCTTAAGGGTCTAGGCCTAGCTCTTCAATTAAAGGGCCATTGTGCACTGCAATTCTACGATATTGTTGGCCAGCTAGGGCTAGGCCTAAGAAAATTAAGAAAGGGTTCCCACGAATGGCTAAGGCTAACGCTAGTGACTAATGCCAACGCCTAGTCGTCTCGGTTCACACAAAATAACTAGGCTAACGAATGCTACAATACAGTAGCCTAGATTGCATGTGATTGGTGCAGCAACACATCATTTCTCATTGTGTTCATCTTTTAGCCATAATCCTTGGCCGTTTGTGGGAACCGGGCCTTAAGTGAATAGGTAGGCTAGTTTTACGTAGGCCTAGGCCTACGTAGGGGCCTGCCGCCTACAGGTCTACAAACGACAAATATGACATAGAGCCTCTAGGACCTGGGCACTAGCAACACCAAAAAACAACAATGAAACAAATGAATTAAATCGATGGACAAACAACAAGCTGTCAAAAAATAATTTCTTCTGATTTTGGAAAACAAATACACATACAAAACTTTCACTTAATCGTTGTCTATCATTAAAAGTTTTAAATTACGAGCAGTTACTATTGCTACACTTGTTTTTATTTCTATGGCTGCAATTTTATTATTTTGACAGCTGATTGTTTGCCAACTTTCAAGGTCAACTTTCAAGGTCAACTTGATCTCCGCCTAGCGGAGGCTCGTCGAACTCCGCTAGGCGGAGATCAAGTAGACCTTGCCAACTTTGACTGCGTTCACTGTGACTGGTGGTGGGGGTAGCCCAGTCAACGCAGTGAACGCAGCAGCTGGTACGGGATGCAGTCTCAGTCACAGCGAAAGCAGACAACAGCAGAAATTGTCATTCATAAAAGCAACATTTGCCATCTGCTAATTAACCTTATAACATAACATTAATAATTTAACGCTTATGGGACTTCTAAGATAAGATTATATGGTGTTGTGATGTCACTTACTATTTAAACCATATAATGTTGTCTATAAATTCATAATTCGCGGTAAAATTATTAGCCACGCCCCCCTTGACTGCGACAGCTGGATCTTTTCAGCCTAGTCATCGCAGTGACTGGAGGGGTAGCTGCGAGGTAAACTGGTACGCAAAACGCAGTGACTGCAGCTTGCCTGCGAGTCAAGTTGGTACGGATCTCAGTCACTGTAGTGACTGCCAGTCATAGTTGGTACGCAGCCCAGTTCAATTCATTTGTTCCATTGTTGTAGTCCTGATGTGACGTCAGTTGCGGGTTCCCTATTGGTCTACTCTAGACCAAGGCATTGGCCTTTGCTTATATTTACGTTACAGATCACCTTCGAAATGTCAAAAAAAAAACACTAGACAAAATTGACATTGCCCGAGTAGAACGTTTCTTCTCCGTAGCAAACGAACAGGTGGGTTATTTCATTAGCAGCTAGGCCCTATAGTCCTAGACCTATCTACGACTACGATTAGCTAATATATTATATCATGTCCACTATTGATTAGATTGAAGGTGCTAGGCCCAATTGATATGGTAGGGTTGCCAGTGGTTAGTGTCCCTGTAGCTGGTTTAGCCTGTCCTATATTTCAATATCAAACTATTGTAACACATTTCTTTGCATCAAAGTAAGCCTAGCAAACAACAAACTACAGCACATGCAAAGTGCAAGTCACTATAGGTGAAAAATAATAAAATAAGTCTGGTTATAGGCCTAGCCCTGATTTATTTCCTACGCTTGGCCTCATGAATTGGTTCAGGCATATCAGAAGACACATTTGTCTGGTTTCATAAGAATTCTATTCTGTTCTGTCATAATAATTCTTTTGGTTACATAGGCACTATATTTTGATTTGCCTGTATCCTGTATTTTATTTAATTCTGTTGTATTTCCATTTTCCAGGCATTAAATCTCCCCAATGGCAGTACGCCTACTACCATCATAACTGCACCCACACCCACTCCAACAATTCCAAATACATTTTCTGGACCTACTTCCCAACCCCCCAGAGTAATCACAATTATCCTCCCCAAAAAACCCACTTCGTCCATTCCACCAATTCCCACGTCAGTTAACCTTTCCAGACAAACTTTTGTTCCCACTAGTACTCCCAAAATCGTCAATGTTGCTACACCACCAATTAACCTCAATTCTTGCCCCAGCTCCGCTACTCCTACAAATCCCAGGTTACCCACTTCTTCCAAACACCCCATTTTTGCTACATCACCCATCACAGCCACAACCTCTACCCATCAAAGGTATCCCACTCCTGAGGACTCTGACAGTGATGAGATGGAAGAAGATGATGACGAGCCATTGGAAGTTCCATTATGAACCTAGGCCCTACACTACTCGAGAAGAAACCAATATTTTGAAATGGGAAAAATCTGTAAATGCTGGCATGGATAATTTATTTACATTTTGTTATTGTTTTTATATGATAGCCTTATAATTTTATTTACTTAGGTGGCTCGTTGGTCCAGTGGTTAGCATCCCTGCTTCCAATGCAGAAGGTCCCGGGTTCAAATCCCGCTTCAGGCAGAAGTTTTTTTAACTTCTTATGTGGATTCAATTCCAACACTTCTTGTCTTACGATTAAGTAAACGGTGACTTTAAAGCCGTTCTAGCAACGAAGCACTCAATAAATTCAAAGTTTTTCTGAATCGGCCTTGTTGATTCTGGCATTTGTCCGCAGGTGTTCGCACTGTCCTATCACTGATTCATATGTTTCATATTTGACATGTCGATCTTTGATTGGTTATTATCGCTCACTCGTCGATGGTGTTTGGAGCCTACAAGGTTGGTTAAGTCGCTTTAAATTAAAGTCCCCCACTGAAAATCAGTCTTGTTACTGAGTGGGTAGACTCTTAATGTGAATTTATTTATTTATTTATTTGTATTTAAGTTGTTATATTTTATTTGTAAATAATTATTATACATCCAGCTTTTTCAGGTCCAATTAAAAAAAAAAAAAAAACAGTTAAATCCTAGGGATGTATATTGTATATGTAGGGCCACAGCCAAGGTTCAAAGTTTTCGCAAACCACCTCTATCTCCACTTGTACGGGAACATTAATAATTGTTGGATATAATGATAATGATTGTAAATACTAGACAAAAGTAGGCTATCAAATTTATGCCTAACAAATGTGTGTATGTGAGCTAGGACAGGAAGACTATTGTACCTAGAACGTAAGAATATAGAATAATAAGAAGTTGTATAGGGGCCTATTCATTATTGAAGCTTTGTTTTGAAAAGTAAGCACAGTGTGGGCTATTGTACACATTATTATTAGTGAGTGACGTGCTCTACTAAACAATAAGTTGCACTACGTATAGGTGATTGTTTTGTTTCTTATTTTCATTTTCTTGTATTTTTTATTTCCTTTAAGTCACAACTTTTTGCATGTTTAGTTGTGACAAGTGTGGCTCGACTCCACCTGCGCAAGAAAATACGGGTGTCTGGCAGCGGTCCACTGGACATACCCATGCACAAACCCCTTGGGTTACATTATGAGGGACGGAGGGTGGCAGGTGGTAGACAAACATTGGACCGAAAGGTGGTATAATATGTGAATTCATCTCATTCTACAGCATGCACAGTAAAAATAAATTAAAACTAATATTAAATAAATAATATTACCAAGATACGGATTCATTGGTTCCATTTCGACCAGAATTTGAAGTTATCCCGTATCCGAGTATTTCCCATAGTTGATGGCACAAAGTAAACCATGTTTTCAATAATGTATCTAACTCTCCTTTGTCCTGACTGACCTGTGACTATCCACATGTAGAGATAAGTTTTGTTTTAGATTTTAGATTCTAAATCGGTAAATGGAAACACGGTGAAAGCTGTTATGTATTTATAATACTCTGTCAAATTGATGTACATCATGACTGTAAGAATACTATGTCCAATGAAACATGAAATATAAAATGAAATATGAAATAAATAATTTGTATATATAGTCTACCAAAGCTACAAAGCCTGATTTTCAAAATTTAACAATAACCCCGTTTACATGGCGGACTGAGTCCGGTACTGAGTACGGTCCACACCATGTTAACACCTAGAAAATGGACCGAACCGACTGGGTCCGGTCCGCCAAAAAAGCTAGACCGTACCGAAAGACCGTACAGTGTCCTTCATGTAAACGGGTAGAACGTACTGACTGAAGAACTGAAACCTTGAACGAACGCTGTTTGTAGGTGAATAAAGTGGAAAATGATTGTAGTTGCCACCAACAAAAATCAAATAAAATATTTACTACAGCTTGTAAACTTTTGTTCCCCGGGATGCATCTTTAAATTAATTTTATATGGCGAAAAAGTAAGGTTATGTGTGACCAAACGAACAAGTGTGGCGCGAGACCGAAATGCATGAAGTTTGGGTAGACCTTCATATAAACGCAAGCATCCATGACAGTTCTCAGTCTGGTACTCAGTACGGTCCGCCATGTAAACATACACTACGTTTATCAAGCGGACTGGGTTCGGTCTGACTTCAGTACGAACCGAGTTCGGAACCCGTTTAGCAAGCATACTTCAACCCGGGCTAGCCATCACGGACCGAGTTCGGTACCGAGGCACGGCCATGTTTATTACAACTAGGCCCAGTAGCAGGCAGTGCGCTTTGCAGTGGTAGTGGGCGGTGGGCGCCAACCATCATCTGTCTAGTTTGGAAGATGGTGTTGTGACAGCTGCTCTGCGGAATCTTTTAATGTTTTTTGTCGGTACGTTTGTAAAAATAATAAACGTTTCCGGGCACCATTTTTAACGATGTACTCCTCCAGTGTGTTACCTATATGCAATTTATTTATTTTTAATTTACTTGCTCAGTTCCTTCAAATGAATCAAAACTTCCAGAGAAGAATCATTAGGCGGCGACGTCAAATGGCCTTCAATATGCTTACCATGCAACAGTTTGAAGAAGAAAATACATTTTTGGGGTATCATCAAGCGCTTGCTGATGCCACACAAATCCCTGTCACATATTTACCGTACTGCAGAAGGCCTTGTTTTTATTTCTATGGTTGCAATTTTATTATTTTCACAGCTGATAGTTTGCCCATAAGTTCAATTCATGTGTTAAACAACACAAAGCCTACGGCAGGCTTTTACAAGATTGGCGGAAATCGGGATGCAGTTGCTGTTGTTGTTGTTTTAAAATGTCACTTTCAGTCCAGAACCGTTTACCAACAGGGACTCAGTTCTATTAAACCGGGCTAGATCGGCATCTTAACAGAACTGAAATAAGCTCGAGCTGAGGTGTTTATCAGTCGAACTCGGTGCGCACTGAACTCAGCTCCCACTGCTCAGTCCGCACCCAGTCCGCTTGATAAACGTAGTGATAGCTAATTACTTCAGTATGGAGACCTTTTTTGCGAGGTAGGCAACGCTTATAAAATAATGGAAGCTCTTATAGAGCATTGTTAATTTGTGAAGTTATAGATACTAACATTGCTCTCAAAGTAGGCCTACGTATGGAACGCGTCGTTACTCTTTCAACATTGAACAACAGCTGTCATAAATTCAAATCGCCGCGCACCACAGCTTGTTCGATGGGAAGTATTAAGCTTCTAGGTAGGCGGTGAAACGGGTTGTGAGCGCAGCAACGTTCGTCCACGGTCTATTGGATTTACTCCTAGCGGAGTAATTGCGAAGCCTGCGCACACGCTACAAGCGATCTAGTGGACTTTGCGTTCGTCAAGCGCCATGTTGCATTTTGCCGATATAGTGCGCGGATGAGCACTGCGTAAACGTCCACATATCACTACGCCGGCCAGAGTAATTAGTTATGACGACACAACTTTCTTTCCTACGGCGTCCGGACTATATCAGAATGAAATTGGCCACACTTAAAGGCATATTGTCATCTAGCCTTGTAGTTAAACTATGTCAGACCTTGAATTATTTAAAGAATTTAGAAACAAAAATGAAAGAAATCGGTTCGTATTTAAACAAGTTATGAGCAATTTTCATCAAGAATGTTCATTGGGTGACGTCACACGCGTGACGTAGTTGGATGCGAGCTGTGCCGCGCTCACTCATTTTCGCTACTGGCCATCCATGGCGCGCCCCACTGCCCCGACCGCTATCGTACAGTTGAAGGGTGAATGCTTGGCTTGGAGGAACTTGTATTGTCATCGTATTGAATTGATCGTCACCGGTGTGATCCCTCTCACTATCATTGACAGATTCACATTCGTCAAAATCTTCTGTTTCAAACGATTCGTCGTGGTCGTTCATTTCATCGGTTTCACTTTCCGAACTTGCACAAAACGTCATCCCCTCCGCAAACTGGTTGGCTGTTATTAGTGTTTCAATATCAAGCTCAAACTTTATTTCTGGCCCCCCCGCAGGAGTTGCCGTCCCCCCCCCCCCCCCCACCACTAACACTACTACCACCACCACCACTGCCGCCAAATAAAAAATAACTTACCATTGCGCTTTGACTAAAACTTTCTACTGGCATTTAGTTCAGCAAATCTGTCAATTAAAGTCTCGACGTTTATTTTCTTGGTTTCTACAATAAACTTTTTAATGTTGGCGTCATGTATATCAACTGAATAGTCACCTCTATCGGTTAGGTGTTCACTCTTGAACAGAACTTGAATACAATATTTGGCCGTAAGGAAATAAAAGATCGCCAACACTGACAACAGTAAGTGACAGTGCCATTTCAGTTTGCAATGGTTATTATTGTAAACAATTAGCTTAAAAAGTGCTCGCTGAGTCGGCCAGTCGGCCGGCGATATGGGCCCCCACATATGCCATTTTGGACCTGGGCCCCCCCGCGACTGCGGGCCCTGCGGGCCCTTAGTTACGCCACTGATCTCTTTAGGTTTATTCTGAAATGTTTCGTGATTTAAAGAGTCGTCATTACATTAACATTAATCGTAGAGTAGTACAGCGTGATGTGGAGATGTACTTTGGGCACTTTGGGTTTGAATGTTTTCAATAAGACGATGCTTGTTTCGAGCGGCAAGGTAACATGCACTGCGCTCTGCTTTTAAAGGGGTATCAATGCTGCCTCTCAATTTGACAGACGGTACTGCTCATTTTTTTAACTTTCGTTTCGATTTTTTTTTCACTAGATTCATTTTCCATTTTCAAACTATTTGTAATTTCATAGTCGTCTTTAATGAAATGTTCGGAACATACACGAGTGTATTTGCTTGGTACGCCTACAGAGTTCTTACTATTAATTTTCGATAGCCAGTTTAAGTTTTTATGTCGCACTGGCTAAACACCCAAAGGCACTGGAGATTTGTCCCTGTTTGGAAAACGGTGAAACGACATATTGATCGGACTAACAAGACTGTTATTGCATCCGTACGCACAACAATTTAATACCATGATTACTGATTAATATAGCTGGTACGATACGTACACTATAGTCTATATGGCCATTTACAATAATAACATAACAGTTTTGACACTTACAATGTCCGTTATGCTTAATGCCTCCACGACAAGCATAATGCAACTACAGCTACAAATAAATCAACTAGAACCTAAAGACGTACTCTACACAATCCACTTGTCCGTGCACTCTCTGAATAAACTGCTGGATATTAGCACTCACATTAGTTATTAATAAAACTTTTCATTGTACATCTCTTGAAGCAAATCTGAGAAACAACCTTCCATACAGACTGTCAAGTGTCAACCCCTTACTGCACCACGCAACGGGTGTTCCTACCCGAGTCGCGCCTCGCCCAGCCGCTCAGCCCGCATCCAACAATGTCACATGCCCCGGGGCGCGCGTCAAAACAAATCATTGTAGGGGGAGTAGGCATCGTCCAAAGTTGCCATAAACTGCGGGTTTCTTATTTTTTTAATGTCTTTTTGAAAACAAAAAATACTTACTTGTATGTGAAAATAGGCCTTAAAAGGCTTTTCCCGGCATTTAGAGAATTTTGTGTACAAAAATCCCGCCTCCGGCGGGGGTTTTGCCCCCAAGTTCTTCATTACGTGGAACATTCGCCATATTATTATGACAAGACTCCCATCCCCACAAACTGGTAAACTTGAAATTTGTTCCCCGCTAAACAATATAATTATTCAAAAAGCTATATAAAACTGATGTTAAAACTTTTGCTGGGCCTATTTTGAGAATTTGGCACGCCTGGACAGAGTTAATTCAATATTTTGTAAAAAATTTCAATCAAGCTCAAAAAGGTTCGCCATCCCTGGCCTATAATATGCGTTTAACCTCCAAGTAGTCCAAGGCTAACAGTTGGGAATAAAACACATACGACAGACATTAATAACGATACAACATCGTAAGTTTGCTTTTTGCGTGTTTGTAAACGATTACAAACATTTTAGTAACTGAGAACTTTTGTGAACAAAGCAAGACAAAAAGTCCCGAAATCGGGTAGTAGAATACTAAATGGAGAAAATGTATTTTACGGAATAAGAATAGTGGAATTGCTAGGTTCACAGGAATCTGCTCGAAGAGGGGTTGAAAAGGAATACTTACTTGAAAAAAAACAACAAAAAAACATGTACTCAAATAAAAATTGCCATCATGTTACCCCTGACGCTACACATAAGTTTTAGTAGAGTATTGAGGTGAACTTGTATACAGCGTAAAACCTGTAAAATAAACACTGGCAACGTTGGATTGATTAAATATTTATAACCAGTGCTTGGTTGTAAAGTGCACCACTCTGGAACACACTAATAGCGCACTGAAATAGTCATGTGGATGAAGGCCGATATCGAGAAAACAAGTCTCATCATCTTTTGGGTTTGTTTTACTAATCGTATACTACTAAAGGCGACCTCTCGATGTCTTGAGAGCGCTTCAAGATATTGATTGATTGGGTGGTATTTGGTTTTGTATCAGCTAAACCATTTGAATTTAAACCTGACACAATATATTGCAACTGTTTCCATTGCCATTTCAATATTTGCAAGTATTTAATTTCACTGTATAATTGATACAAAACAAAACCAAATTCCACGTTGAAATAGTTCGAATACGTTTCAGTGCGTTTCCAATATCTTGCTTGAAGCGATTTTAAGACATAAATTGTGCGCTGTTATTTTAATAGTGAGACTAGTCATGCTGATCTCGGATACTCACCTAACCACCAGGTTCATGCACGCTGTTACTATGTTATGGCGTTCTTGCATCACACTAGCGTCATTATCATTAGTCACGCCAGCTGAGAGGTTTTGAGGACTCCAATTTCAATGATTTGATGAAAAACGCCACACGACATCCATACCCATGCCAGGATTCGAACCTGGAACGCAGGGACCACGCTTCACTAGACCAGTGGCTAATCGACTGCGGTGGCAACGCCGTCCCTAGATTTTATTGCAGTTTGCACGCTGTATTTTGTGTTGTTTATAAATAATATGAGCTTCTGAGGATATTTGAACGCACTTTCGTTTCTGTCGCAATTGGGTCCGGCTGTGTTGGACTTACTGTCACAAGTAAAGCTAAACTGTTCGCCAACTTCGAGACTTCGGTGCAAGAAATAAGTAGACGCGAGACACCTCACGATTCTGTCGTGCCTAAGTGAAAACGGTTATTTCCAGAGTAAGAATCTTACATCAACACAGGGGATTTAAGGAATACACGTACATGAAGGATTTCACAGCAAGTTAGGTATGCCTTTTTTGACATCATACATAATACAAGAAGAAAACAACGGAGCTAGTCTCATTTTCATGCGCTCTGTTTCTACGAAAATCAACAAATTTCATACTTTCTTTCGCACTTTCGTAAAGGCAGTAGATTCATTAGTCATGCCTGCTGACTGCTGTATGAATTTCCAGATATCCAACCCATGGTCAGAAATAATCCCTAATGCCAGTGGCGTGACTAGGAATTATTTCGGGGGGGGGGGGTTATTATGGAAAAGTGAGATGAGGGGACTGAAAGGGGTCTGGGGCAAAGCCCCAGCCGCCGGAGGCCATTTCGCCGAAGGCGAAGTTTTTTTCACTTCTATAATTATTTCGTGCCTTTAAGAGGACGAAGGCATTAGCCGCTCCGCGCGACTCTACCCAGAGATCGCGCCACCGTGGAACGGCACATTGGCGGTTGTTGGTGCGATGCGGTGAGGCGCGGGGTACGGTAAAGCACTCGAGGGGAGGCAAGGCGGCGTAGTGGGAAAGCATGAGTCACGTGTCCGTGCGGTATATCGTTAGGCGGTGCCGCGGCCGCGCAACCTTAGTTATTTCCTGATCAAGTTACACGGCGGTAAAATGCAAACTCAAAGAGAGTTGTTGGTATAGGGACAATAATTGTAAATCATGACTATCTACGACGTACTAAGGGCTATGATTATTATTATAATTATAATAATTATTATTATTATTATTATTATTATTATTATTATTATTATTATTATTATTATTATTATTATTATTATTATTATAATTTTTTTTTATTATTATTATTGCTAAGCTACTATTGTTTTCACTTATTAATCACAGGTTATCGATCCCTGGTCCGATTGTCATTTCATTACACATTACAGTCACAGTCACACAACAGTATCTAGGTAGTCTAAAACAAACCCGCTCTCCGCGCATCCAGGATCAGGATGCGTGGTCTGGCAGTCATTTCATTTGACATAAATCACACAACAGTATCTAGGCTAGTCTGGGACAAACCCGCTCTCCGCGCATCCAGGAGCAGGATGCGTGGTCTGCCAGTCATGACATTACACATCACAGTCACACAACAGTATCTAGGCTAGTCTGGGACAAACCCGCTCTGACGCATCCAGGAGCAGGATACGTGGTCTGACAGTCATGACATTACACATCACAGTCACACAACAGTATCTAGGCTAGTCTGGAACAAACCCGCTCTCCGTGCATCCAGGAGCAGGATGCGTGGTCTGACAGTCATGACATTACACATCACAGTCACACAACAGTATCTAGGCTAGTCTGGGACAAACCCGCTCTGACGCATCCAGGAGCAGGATACGTGGTCTGACAGTCATGACATTACACATCACAGTCACACAACAGTATCTAGGCTAGTCTGGAACAAACCCGCTCTCCGTGCATCCAGGAGCAGGATGCGCGGTCTGACAGTCAACACATTACACATCACAGTCACACAACAGTATCTAGGCTAGTCTGGGACAAACCCGTTCTCCGCGCATCCAGGAGCAGGATACGTGGTCTGACAGTCATGACATTACACATCACAGTCACACAACAGTATCTAGGCTAGTCTGGGACAAACCCGCTCTCCGCGCATCCAGGAGCAGGATGCGCGGTCTGACAGTCATGACATTACACATCACAGTCACACAACAGTATCTAGGCTAGTCTAGGACAAACCCGCTCTCCGCACATCCAGGAGCAGGATGCGTGGTCTGACAGTCATTACATTACACATCACAGTCACACAACAGTATCTAGGCTAGTCTGGGACAAACCCGTTCTCCGCCCATCCAGGAGCAGAATGCGTGGTCTGACAGTCATGACATTACACATCACAGTCACACAACAGTATCTAGGCTAGTCTGGGACAAACCCGTTCTCCGCCCATCCAGGAGCAGAATGCGTGGTCTGACAGTCATGACATTACACATCACAGTCACACAACAGTATCTAGGCTAGTCTGGGACAAACCCGCTCTCCGCGCATCCAGGAGCAGGATGCGCGGTCTGACAGTCATGACATTACACATCACAGTCACACAACAGAATCTAGGCTAGTCTGGGACAAACCCGCTCTCCGCGCATCCAGGAGCAGGATGCGTGGTCTGACAGTCATGACATTACACATCACAGTCACACAACAGTATCTAGGCTAGTCTGGGACAAACCCGTTCTCCGCCCATCCAGGAGCAGGATGCGTGGTCTGACAGTCATTCAATAGGGAATGTGCATGAATTTGCTTTAGCTCTAAAGGTACGTGGAATATATTGTTATTCATCTAAAGACATCACAAACCTAATTTTGAAGTTTTAAAATTAATTCATTATGCTTCTATACATGTTCAAAGACTTTAATTATCTGTTTCCCGCACTATTATTTTTAAACGGTATGTGACGTCACAATCCATGAAAATCACTGCTTATATGAATGACTTTGCATATAACCTCCTTGGAATTCGCCACCGCCTCCTAGACGAAACAATCAAATTTTCAAGGTTATCAAGCTAACCTTGTCAAAATTTTTACTCAAGCCGTTGTCAAGTCTGCTTCAGATGAATAACAACACCCAATATTTACTGATATTCTATGAAAATAGGTTTGGTATAAAGTAATTGGGCTTCAAAATTTATTACTAGGCGTACTAGACATTAATTCGATTTTATATGATTATGGATATGATAATTTACAAATAAGCGTTATTGTATTTATCATTTTATGATTGGTTGATTGCTGATATAGGCCGGACGCCGTAACAAAGAAGGTTGTGTCGTCACAACTAATTACTCTGGCCGGCGTAGTGATATGTGGACGTTTACGCAGTGATCATCCGCGCACTATACCTGTCAGAGAGAAAATACACTGAATGGCAAGGCGGTGTTAGAAAATACTAGCTTTGGTAGGCTGTGACTAAAAAATACTACCATCAAGAAAGCTTTGACGTCTGTGTGTTGCTAGGATACTTGATGTATTTCTTTGTCATTTGATGGTCTGTTGTCTTTATTGCCGTTTCGTGTTTGACAGAAGTTGAGTTCACGTGGGGAAATAATGGCGGCGTTTTACGCCCGTGTTCGGTTGATTTACCCTGTAATATTATTTATGAAAATTTATTACCGATATCAAGAAACATTGACACTGAAAACATTACTCGGGATCTTTCAGAGTGGTCATATGCGTTCCCTGTGCCTTTAGGGTACGACAATATGCAGACAGACAAAGCAATTGACAAAGGTAGGTCGTCCGTAGCTGTTCCTTCTTCATATCTTCATGCCTAGCATGATGGGACGGAACTACTTTAAATTTTCCCAAACATAATTAAGCAATTGTTAATTTATAAGTAAATATAATAGGCTAAATTAGATAATAAGAAACTAAAGTTTATTCCTGCATAATTAAACCGCAAACACATACCAAGAAGGAGAAAAATAGCATTTAATCCAGGGCCCATGTCCACCAACCTATGAAATAACAATACATGTTTACTTCTGGTAAGACAATGAGTAGAAGTCTACATTTAAGTTGGTATTACAAGGTGTGAGGTCACTTGCTATTACATCATCCGTGACGACACAACCTTCTTTGTTACGGCGTCCGGCCTATACATGGCAGGTGACGTATGCCCCGTTTTTCCCGCCATAAATATGTGTGAAACTTTCAGCTCATTTTTATAAATGAAACTTTATTCTATGTCATCGAAATAAAATATTTTTGTATTCATGAAGTCAATCCTAATCTAGTAAAATGCTAAAAAAAATCATGCATATTCCCCATTACACATCACAGTCACACAACAGTATCTAGGCTAGTCTAGAACAAACCCGCTCTCCGCGCATCCAGGAGCAGGATGCGTGGTCTGACAGTCATTTCATTACACATCACAGTCACACAACAGTATCTATAGGCTAACAGATAATAGAAAAATAAAATTGAAGTAAAAGGGACAGAAGTATCAGTGAACAGTTTACGGGATAGGGCAATTTGCTAACAATCGAGACAAATAGGACACTTCAGTCCAGGGACACCTTCTCTTTTTAGCGGGGGTTTTATACGGTACTTTTAATAAAAAGTGACGAGGTGACGATAGATAGATAGATAGATAATGGTATTTATCGAAGGCGAGATTAAGGCCAGCTTGGCCTTATCTTCCATCCAACGTTTTAACAAATAATACATTTTTGATACAGACAAAAAACAATATACAGTAGTACAACAATATTAATAATATAAGGATAAGTGTACGAACATTAAACTTCTCAATACATATACTAAAATACAAACTCATAATGAGAAACAAAAAATTAATTGCAATTAAGGTTAACCATTCATTCGAAAACTGCATTATAGTTTAATTTAAAGTTAGCGACAACATTTTAGAATATAATAATAACGCAGTAATTATTTTATCAGTGTCTACGATCATTCATACATATCATTTTAACAAAACAAACAAACAAAAGAAGCAGGAAAACAGGAAACAAGCTTATCATTCATACACACCCCATTCATATGGCAACAAGAAAGTTTTACGAAATTTTAGTCAATAATATATATCTTTATACGAGAGAGAGAGAAAGAGAGAGAGAGAGAGAGAGAGAGAGAGAGAGAGAGAGAGAGAGAGAGAGACCGCGCTGAGCAACAAACATTTGCGCCGCAAAGCAGTCGGGCCACCTGCATGTGTGCAGCGTGGCTGTCGAAGCTTGTCACTTCCCCTCCAACACGTGCGACGTAGCGACTCCGCGCTCGCAATACAAGTTGCAGGGGCAGCGGTATACTATCCGGCTATACACAAAACTGGGGATAACTGTAGAAGCTGTAGTTATAATGCGAAAATTATGAATTTTCTATATGTTTCGCAAGAGAGACTAAAGGACAGGCCTACTAACACGAAATTTTGTTATCTGATTTAGAAAAATATTTATAATATCACTAAGTTGAAAAAAATTTTAATCGAAAATCGGTATTATTGGGTATATTTATAATTCCTTTAGTAACATTACGCAAAAAAATAAATTGATTATCTCAAAAACTGCAGAATTGGCAACGATTCTTCTGAAGGTCTGCACGCCCGCGTCCTCTTAATCAAAGAATACTACTCGAACCATGCTACTCATTTGTTTGTATTATATTGAAGTTACAGTGTTACAGTAGGTATTAATAGTTCCAAATAAGAATTGCATAGAAATTGTGTTTTTAATGTTTTATGTTGTTCAATATAATCTCAACATAAAATGAAACATTGTGGTCACATACGTTATTTAGATTTTAATTCACAGATCGTGATATTGTAATATTTGATTAATGCATTTTTATTTATAGGTACCCTCACTTTTACTGGTTCGAGCGAAAGGTGTATTAGTTGTAGATACACATATAAATAATATAATTTAATTATTGAAAGAAATTATACATCTTATCTAAGTGAAGTGGTATGATAAATAAAATGAAAATGTAACCCCCTAACCCCCCCCCCCCCCCCCTTAGTTACGCCACTGCCTAATGCATATGTTTCAAATAGATGTACTAAGGACCTAGAGAAGTAAAAAAAAAAAATAAGTTGGTACTATTGCACGCGGCTACTTCGTCGTTGCTTGGGACAAATACGACACATGACGTATGCGCATGCGCACAGCACAGGCCTAAAGGCTGTTTATGTCAATGAGCTACATACAAAGCAGAAATCATCTCCTTTGGGACTCAACGTTTCATACACATCCATTCCCAAATGACTACGGAACGAGTGTTGACGAAGTCGGCGCATCAATAAATAATGAAACTCATCAACATGCACGAGTGAACTAGGCCTACATCGACTAGCTTCAAAGTGTTGAAAGGTGCTTCAACGGGGTACGAAATATAACAATCCAACAGTTTCAATTTTCATTCTATTGAATTGCGAATTTTGTGTTGAAAAAATGAAATAATGTACACACATTTCAGTGAATATAGCAGCAATTTTGGTCGAAGGAGGCCTGACAAAAAGAAATAAAATAAAATAAATAAACTCACATTTAGAGTCTACCCACTCAGTAACGATATAGACGGAGAGCCAGCAACATAAAAGCTCCCCTCATAAGGTACATATGTTTTGACTTTTGAAATAGGAGCGGAAAAACTACTCTACTAACAAAACGCGCGTCTTACTCCTCAACGTGGGGGCTTTTAGGCCCCACAGGGGGCCAAAAAAGCCGAAAAAAGGCCCAAGGTTCCCCTCATAAGGTACATGGATGGAGTAAACGCCATTTTGTAGAGATAAGTGTCCCAAATAGGAATTCGAAGAGTAAGACGGGATATTAGGGGGCGTTTACCGATCAGACGCCATTTTACCCAAAAAGGGCCATTTTTTATTTTCGCACATGCATGCGCTTAAACACTCAAAACATATCCGGAAATGTCTCGAGACGTAGAAAAACATACATTTTAAAGAAATTTTGGGTTATTGTCCTCGCCAGACGCCCTCAAAAGGGGCCCAAAAAGGGCAAGGTTCCCCTCATAAGGTACATGAATGGAGTAAACGCCATTTTGTAGAGATAAGTGTCCCAAATAGGAATTCGAAGAGTAAGACGGGATATTAGGGGGCGTTTACCGATCAGACGCCATTTTACCCAATTGGGCCATTTTTTATTTTCGCACATGCATACGCTTAAACACTCAAAACATATCCGGAAATGTCTCGAGACGTAGAAAAACATACATTTTAAAGAAATTTTGGGTTATTGTCCTCGCCAGACGCCCTCAAAAGGGGCCCAAAAAGGCCAAGGTTCCCCTCATAAGGTACATGAATGGAGTAAACGCCATTTTGTAGAGATAAGTGTCCCAAATAGGAATTTGAAGAGTAAGACGGGATATTAGGGGGCGTTTACCGATCAGACGCCATTTTGTCCAAAAAGGGCCGCTTTTTATTTTCACACATGCACGCACTTAACACCCAAAACATATCCTTAAATCCTGACATTAATAATAATAAATACTGGTATATTAAAGTAAGGGGTGGGCGGAGCTTCAAAACTATCGCATCGGGATCGAGGCTGTGGGGGGGGGGGCTGGCGAGGACATCACACAATATCTTAGAAATGTATTCACCTCTAGGGGCATTTAAGGATATGTTTTGGGTGCTAAAGCGCGTGCACGTGTGAAAATAAAAAGTGGCCCTTTTTGGACAAAATGGCGTCTGATCGGTAAACGCCCCCTAATATCTCGTCTTACTCTTCGAATTCGTATTTGGGACACTTATCTCTACAAAATGGCGTTTACTCCACTCATGTACCTTATGAGGGGAACCTTGGCCTTTTTGGGCCGCTTTTGAGGGCGTCTGGCGAGGTCAATAACCCAAAATTTCTTTAAAATGTATGTTTTTCTACGTCTCGAGACATTTCCGGATATGATTTGATTATTTAAGCGCATGCATGTGCGAAAATAAAAAATGGCCCTTTTTAGGTAAAATGGCGTCTGATCGGTAAACGCCCCCTAATATCCCGTCTTACTCTTCGAATTCGTATTTGGGACACTTATCTCTACAAAATGGCGTTTACTCCACTCATGTACCTTATGAGGGGAACCTTGGCCTTTTTGGGCCGCTTTTGAGGGCGTCTGGCGAGGACAATAACCCAAAATTTCTTTAAAATGTATGTTTTTCTACGTCTCGAGACATTTCCGGATATGATTTGATTATTTAAGCGCATGCATGTGCGAAAATAAAAAATGGCCCTTTTTAGGTAAAATGGCGTCTGATCGGTAAACGCCCCCTAATATCCCGTCTTACTCTTCGAATTCCTATTTGGGACACTTATCTCTACAAAATGGCGTTTACTCCATCCATGTACCTTATGAGGGGAACCTTGGGCCCTTTTTCGGCTTTTTTGGCCCCCTGTGGGGCCTAAAAGCCCCCACGTTGAGGAGTAAGACGCGCGTTTTGTTAGTAGAGTAGTTTTTCCGCTCCTATTCCAATAGTCAAAACATATGTACCTTATGAGGGGAGCTTTTATGTTGCTGGCTCTTGGACTAATACTGATGCGGGGTATACTAAGAATATGTAAATTTGTTACGTATAATTTATTTTAGTGTAGGCCTGAAGTCATATATTTTATGGTTTGAACAAGGAGTTATTTTTTTATTTTCACACTAATATGTTCAACATTTTCGATTAATACCGAAACTGCCCTTTTCACATTGAATCTTTCATGTCGGTGTAGAAGTTTGAATCATCCTTACTTCGTACATTGATTCGTTTTTTATATTCTCCACCAGGAAATTGAACAACTCATGCTCACCGTGCAACATAGCAACATATGAGATGTTTCACACATCTATTATACTAGCCCTATGAAGACACGCTACTCGAGCACGAGCATGAGATAGTAAATATACACACGCGTCTTACAGCCGTGGGATTCAAACAATGGACACTCGTGAAATTGCTCAGTGATTGCATGCACGATTCTATTCGGAAGGTCGCGCACTCGATTCCCACCACCTACAACCACGACTTAAGGTTCTTCCGTTAGCATCAAGGCATTCCCTAATAAATTCGTATGGTTTACAAGAAGAGGCAGTCATTCTATACTACAGAAACGAAGGGTTAGATTTGCTAAGTTATAGAATACGCATTTCAAATTTTAACGAAATATTTTCAGTATTTTCTTTATCTTGGCGATGAAAGCTATGCTCATTTGATCACCACTGTAGATTTTATCTTTGTACAGTAAGACTTCTAAGGAATACGCCATCTTCTATGCCTGTGCAGTAGGCCCTTATGAATCTATTCAGAAATTACAAGTTACGGAACTTTGTTCTGTTAAACAGCCTTTTACAGCTCAATAAGGTAAATCAAATCGCAGAAAGAAGAAAGTAGAGAGAAGTGTTTGGTGGCGGGGGGGGGGGGGGGGGGGGAGCTGCGAGCTGCGAGCTGCGGAAGTATTCGAGAAGGCGCATGTGAACATTTCAAGGGAATGGTCATGAGACATGCACTGGAGTTAGCAAGGCATTTCAAACCGGCGTGGTGCAATCGCTTCGAGTCAAACCGATTTGAAAACCTTGGTAATCGTATCGAATTTGGGCCAAATCGGTTTCATTTCAATCCAGTTGATCAATTGAATTGAAAGTATCAAATCGCATTGAAAACCCTTGATAAATACGTCAAACCGACTGCAGCGACTGCAGAGCTGCGCGCGCACTGCACTGCCTTCCTACACGCAGTGCTTAATTTGTAATGGAGCGCGGGTATACGCAGTATACCCACCTTTTTTCATGAATTATTAGGTACGCAACACTCAAATTTTGGCTAACATACACAAAAAACAAAAATAATTTGTATTGGGTATTTTACTTTCACATGCTCATATTTCAAATTTACTTGAATATATCTATAACTCTAAATGAAACTCTTATCTCTTGGTTTTACGTTTTTCTCAAACCAACCTCCGTACTTTATAAATAGAATCATCTCCTATTGTTATTGGCTGCAGGTTCCTCGTCAACCAGCCAGTAAGGGTTAGCAACGCGAAGGCGGTACAGTCGCTCTTGCTGCTGTGATGGAAATGGCACGATCCGTAAAATATGATTTACATGTTAGATACAGCATTTCTCTGTTTGTGGATATACGTTCGATTCCTCTTTAATACTAAACGGGTATCCTGTTAAAACTAAAAATTTGGCTCTGCATTATTTTTGATGGTCCCGGGCAGGGGCGGACAGGCCCGCCGGGCAACCGGGCAAATGCCCGGTGGCCGGCCTGTTTTGGCCCAAATTTGGACTGGTCTGACTGGAACAGGCATTAAATGCCTGGCGCCAGCGGCAAGTTACCGCGCATTAAAATTAAAATTTCATTAAACCCGAGTCCCTCCCACCCCATCCTTCACGATATTGCAAGGTTTAAATTTCATTGTAGATTCGTTGGATTCCGGTGTAACTTGATCTCATTCTCATCAATCTTCTTGCTGGTGTTTTTCTAGTTTTAACCGACAAATCTACAGTATTTCGGTAGTGCATTCAGCCTGCTATGTTTTTTTCTAAAACGCACCAAATGCCTTCTAAAAACCTGATTAAAAAAAATTCGCCTGCGGCGCTGTTTGTTGGGGGGCCACAGCCTCCCAAACCCCCCGTGCCTGGCCTGGATCAAAAGTTTGCCCGGCCTGGATTTTTTCCCCAGTCCGCCCAGCTGGTCTGAAACGCGTTTTGAGGTGATATCAAATATATCTTGTCATAAAAATAAATACAACGGATAAACATTTCTGCTATTGTTATTTGTTAGGTTGTTCCTCATGGAAATGAATTGTTGCCAGTTGACACATAAAATTATTGTATAACTACTTCAATAACTGACATTTTATAATATATGTGTCTGCTTTTAATCATTTAATGGTAAACTTATAGGACAATTAAAATAACGACTGGCTTTTGAAGACAAGTAAAATTGTATCAAATCCAACCCAAAACTCCTAATCCAATTCCAGATTACGAGCCCAGAAGCTAAATTGGTAAGCGGGATGGGGGGGGGGGGGGGGGGGGCAATTTCCCACCGAGACATCAATTTTTATCACGAGCACATTGTAACATGAAACTATGATGCGTATACCCACCTTTTTCCTTACAAATTAACCACTGCTTACACGGATGTGTCGATACCAGTCATACCACCGTCATGCGTTTTAGAAGGCTGTGAGAAAACTTAAGCGGGAGATTTGATTTCAATTCACTTACGAATTGATTTGTTGAAAGCAGCTTCAAATATGCGTGATAAATAGGTAGTTCAACCCGGTTTGAACTCAAACTGGTTCGGTTCAAATCGGATTGAAATGCCTTGCTAACTCCAGTGTATGTATTCGATCTCTGGTTATGAACCTCATACGTTACACGAAAAATGCATTATGAAAATAATAATTTTTTCATAGTTCAAAACTTCGATGTAAATATAAAATAAAACATCCAACTTTAAACGATAACATGAAATACATTGAAGAAGATCTAAATACTTTGTCTATGTCAAAAGTACGTCATAAGGGCTTAGCGGTACATTATGGTATAATGTACAAGTACAACTGTCCCGTCATTGGCCATCCAGCGTAGCATTAGCTCCACCTTTATAGAACGCACGGTTTTAGGTTCAAATCCTGTACGGGGCATCAAACTTTGTGATCCTTATCATCATTAAATTTTTCATTATTTCTCCAATATCATCAGTGCTTGCAACAGCTGAAAGAAACAACAATTCTAAACAGTGTGAACCCCATAAAATATAAATGAAAAGGCGAACCCAGAATTTGACTGGAACTCAGCAATGGGTAGAAATCTTGGTTATATCCAATATTTGGACCACGGTTATCGTCCTTCAATTCGGCTTACCGGGTTCGGGTGCCAAATACACAGTAGGGGGGAAAATACATCCAAAAGTACTGTTTATTTGTAATTTCATCAGTTCAAGAGAATCATGCAAATGGAGAGTGTCAAAGAACTTAAACAGTAGTTATTCATTTCAACGTTTCTCAAGGGTTGATAAACGCTATACAGTAAACGTAGCAAACATCGCAAAGGACAATATTGATATAATTCAATTACAATTTTTATTTACCATCTTGGTCATTATAAGTTAAAATTTGACTGGTGTTTGATTGATACTGATCGTTGAATAGCATGATGGCGATATTTATAATAGAAGAACAGGTTGTGACTATCTAGGATTTCATCCCCCTATAAATATTAATAGTTAATTGATTTCCTTCACTGTCAGCTACAGAAGAAGACCTTGAAACATGTATGTAGTGGGGTTACTTTAGCCCAATTTCCTATACCGACCCGGACAAAATTAGGAGAAAGCTGATTTTTTCAGGGTCGCTTACAAATATCATTTTGTATAACATACGTCGGGTCCGCCAAAATCCGCCTTGTGCGTTAGCCGCCATCTTGAAAAATGTCGGCGAATACGGTATTACACTAAATCACTTGTTGTGAGTGCTCTATGTAACATAAAATTACGTGAGTGGTGTCATATGAAAGATAATATTATGATCAATAATAATAATGTATGGAATTTTAGTTATTTATCATATTACAATAGAAGAAAGTAATTAAGTGATCCACCGCATAAGTGGATAGTTGTATTTTGATGATTTGCGATAAAAGTAATAACGTATCCATAACTTGTGTTCTTACAAAACATAAAGCTTATTTTGTCTAAAACACACGTGCCAAGTCTTATTTACAAAACTTTAAAAATGTTTGAGATACGAGCTATTGTATATCTGCATGTGTCGTGGCCGCCATCGCCCCGGACAGAGCAAAACTCATTACCTTAGCCCATCGGTCAGTAAAAACACATTAAAAGAAACTTGTTTTTACATGATGACTAAAGAGTTTAATTGAGCTTCACTTAGACCAAAGTCACATATGTGCTTTAGTCGCCATTTTGAAAAATGGCGACGGTTACAGGTTTGTCTTCAAACATGCTTTGTGAAGGCTACATATAACATAAAATAACATGAAGAATATTAATTGAAAGATATGATTAGGAACTTCTATAAACAGGGGGAAAATTGTAAGTAATTAGATGAGCGTAGCGAATGTATCAATCAATTCAAATGGTTCATTCTCTAAATGCGTGAGTTATGTTCGTCGCACACCGGTCAAACGGTTCGACGGATTTGACCAAAATTTTAAACCGACACTCTTTAATACTCAAATTGACGATTTCAAGATGAACAGAAAAATCCGTCAAGATGACAACCAACAAAAAAAATAAATTACCGAAAACATTTAAGTTTTAATTTCTGTTAATTGAAACTTACGGACGGATTTAAGTAATGTTTTGAGCTCGTGGTAGAATGGGCCCATGGTAAGTCTGAAAAATGAGACCCTGTTCCCCCCCCCCCCTTCTCCACTGTCCCACTTAAGATTCCTTCTTCTGCAATTTGCCCTGCCCTTTCTAGCTTCTGGACTCTCCTTATGACGACCCCCACGATATAAGAAAAATGGATCTGATTCGGAAGACGCCATGTGGCCTAAGCTGTCGCGTAGGTCACTAAATGCCAAATAATAACAATGTTTTATAATTATTTATATCCACAACAAAGGTATTGCCACTGTCTTGGCGAAAGTTAGTTTAACGTTGTAACTGTTACCGTCATTTTGTAAGCGCATTTTTAGTTAATATTTACGGCAATGTTCCCAAACACTGCCGCACTTATAATTATTCACATAGTAAATGTTGTCTATCACTCTCACTTGTTTAGGTGTCCAATTATACAAATCGAACATTGCTCCAACACTGTGAAGTAGCAGTATTTTGTTGAATGAATAGAATCGCTCTCCATCTAATGATGTATTTTAGCTCCATAAAGAGCCAGTTCCTCTTACACCGTTTACCTGTTGTGGGGAGGAAGGATGGGGAAGTTCACGATTTCCTTCTTTAAAACAAGCACTAGACGCGTCACTCACATCATGTCAGTACATAAACAGCCCACTGCAATTTTTCAATTTCTGCTAGCTTGCTCTGAAACCGAGAAATAGTATTTCCTTTATTGACTGTGTTGGCAGATCCTGGCGATACCATTAAAATGACAACGTCTTGAGAATTTTGACCAATTAAGATAACTAGTAATCTGTATCATTACCAACTTCTGCAACTGGGGGACCACTGTCTGCCAAGTTTAATGTTGTCTCCACTATTAGAGTGCATGCAGCAGTTTTTGCATTGACAATGTTTATATCTTGAAACATTAACCGATTGGAAAACTTAAATAAGCCGGGCTTTATTCTGCCAATTCCCAGGAATGCGGCCGCTGACGTAAGCTTAGTACGCCTAGTAATATGCAATGCATGAGCGAATCTCCAAAGACAATTTCGTGTGAGATGGTCGAGGCCATGTACGCGATGGAGAAGGACCCCCCCCCCCCCAACTATTATGTTGGTACTCTTTGCATATCTCAGTTCGTGGGTGCAAGTAACCGTTGATTGATGCAATAGCCTGTTCAAAATGTTTCGTTCTACTTATCATACCGTTATCATCAAATAGTGATGGTGATGGATAACAGACTAGAGTTGCTCTATCGCATTTGACTGTTTATCATCATGGGGGTCGTCATAAGGAGAGTCCAGCAGAAGAAGGGCAAATTGCAGAAGAAGGAATCTTAAGTGAGACAGGGGAGAAGGGGGGGGGGGGGGAACGACATTGTTGGTCGTTTGATATAATAGAAGATCTGCGACTGTGATAAATAGTGACGAAAACACTCTTGATCGGTAGTCCGGAGTATTGTATGGTCACATACCGTGCAGAACTCCCAATTTTAACTATTGTATGGTCACCTACCGTGCAGAACTCCCAATTTTAACTATTGTATGGTCACCTACCGTGCAGAGCTCCCAATTTTAACTATTGTATGATCACCTACCGTGCAGAACTCCCGATTTTAACTATTGTATGGTCACCTACCATGCAGAACTCCCAATTTCAACTATTGTATGGTCACCTACCGTGCAGAAATTAAAACTTAAATGTTTTCGGTAATTTATTTTTTTGTAGGTTGTCATCTTGACGGATTTTAATGTTCATCTTGACATCGTCAATTTGAGTATTAAAGAGTGTTGGTTTAAAATTTTGGTCAAATTCGTCGAACCGTTTGACCGGTGTGTGACGAACACAATTCGCGCATGGAGAGAATGAACCATTTGAATTGATTGATACATTCGCTACGCTCATCTTATTACTTACAATTTTTCCCCTGTTTATAGAAGTTTCTAAACATATCTTTCAATTAAGATTATTTATGTTATTTTATGTTATATATAGTCTTCACAAAGCATGTTTGAAGACAAAACTGTAACCGTAGCCATTTTTCAAAATGGCGACTAAAGCACATATGTGACTTTGGTCTAAGTGAAGCTCTATTAAACTCTTTAGTCATCATGTAAAAACAAGTTTCTTTTAATGTGTATTGTTACTGACCGATGAGCTAAGGTAATGAGGTTTGCTCTGTCCTGGGCGATGGCGGCCACGACACATGCAGATATACAATAGCTCGTATCTCAAACACTTTTAAAGTTATGCAAATAAGACTCGGCATGTGTGTTCTAGACAGAATAAGCTTTATGTTTTGTATGAACACAAGTTATGGATACGTTATTACTTTTATCGCAAATCATCGAAATACAAATATCCACTTATGCGGTGGATCACTTAATTACTTCCTTCTATTGTAATATGATAAATAACTAAAATTCCATACATTATTATTATTAATCATAATATTATCTTTCATTTGACACCACTCACGTAATTTTATGTTACATAGAGCACTCACAACAAGTGATTTAATGGAATACTGTTATCGCCGACATTTTCCAAGATGGCGGCTAACGCACAAGGCGGATTTTGGCGGACCCGAAGTATGTTATATAAAATAAAATTTGTAAGCGACCCTGAAAAAATCAGCTTTCTCCTAATTTTGTCCGGGTTAAAACCTAAAATTCCTCCTCTAATGATGTTACTCCCCTGATTAGCGGGAACAATCTAGGTGGACCTGCATGGCCGGGCTTTGTTTTAGTCGGGGTGGGCGTGGGTATATTTGTTGCAGTGTGGAGATTGAGTAGGATGGGCGCCACGTAATTGAGTTTCTTGTCGGGAAACCAATTACGAAAGAAATCCGACTTAGTATATGAATGATAATAGTAATATATTCTGCAGCTGTCAGATCTACATAGTTGGTACCAAAATTAATGATGAACATATAATAAGTTCCACAACATGAAAACAAAGATAACAATATTATATAGTCTCCTACTTTTCTTACAAACTACATACGTAATGCTAGGTTGTTTCTAATTATATTAATGCAAACAAAGTTAGTTTCAGATCTCTCGTTATTATAACTGTTGAAAGGCGATCGCGACGTGACGTATCGTATTATTTTTGTTTTGTTTGACGTAGTGACGCGGTAGTTCCGCTACAGCAGGGGCTAATTGGTCGTCCCAAAGAAGTGCTGGTCTTCTTATGTTAGCACTGTGTTCAGTGTAGGCCAATGTGCTATACACACCAAACTTGATCGTATTGATACTGTGGCAGGTCTTACTTACCTTCTTTTAATTTACCGGTGAGGTAATCGGTTGCTGCATCAACGTGGAAAATCACATAATTAATCCAATACTAATATCGTTCACTATCTAAATATAAAATTCAAAACGGTTTGAAATAACTTCTAATTTACACAGGTCTGTATGAGTCCTCGTATATTCCTTCTCGTAGGGTACCGCTACCCCACAACGTCCTGTTCTCGTCAGGGTTCGACAGAGACTGGCCCGGGTTGTTATTGTCATTCTACGTACGCACAAATGTTGTTTCGGTTATATGGTTTTGCACTTTGTTCATATGCATGTTGAAGACGTTTATAATTCGTGACGAAAAACCTGGCGTCACAAAGGCTAATCGTAAAACTTTTTGTAGTTCGATGAGATACTGAACTCTTACATTACAACTAGGCGTTTCAACCAGATACCACTTACAGTGATAATATGAAGGCAGCCATGCATCTGTCAGATAAAAAGCAGTTTCTTGGTAATCCTGACATTGAATCATGAGATTAGATTATTTGTCTTCTCAGCAGTTTGAAGTAGATTCGAGATTTTGAAAGGAACTAATTGCTCCAATCATCGCCGTTTGTTCTCGTACGTCGACATCCGTATTATGACGTGAAGTCAGTGGCGTAGGAATAGCCCGGGGGCCCGTGGTCTAGAGGGGCACGGTATCTGTATTATGACGTGGAGTCAGTGGCGTAGGAATAGCCCGGGGGGCCGTGGTCTAGAGGGGCCCGGTATCTCTATTATGACGTGGAGTCAGTGGCGTAGGAATAGCCCGGGGGCCCGTGGTCTAGAGGGGCCCGGTATCTCTATTATGACGTGGAGTCAGTGGCGTAGGAATAGCCCGGGGGCCTGTGGTCTAGAGGGGCCCGGTTTCTAGACTGGCTTGAGTCGACATCGGACTGTATCTGTATTATGACGTGGAGTCAGTGGCGTAGGAATAGCCCGGGGGCCCGTGGTCTAGAGGGGCCCGGTTTCTGGACTGGCCTGAGTCGACATCGGACTGTATCTGTATTATGACGTGGAGTCAGTGGCGTAGGAATAGCCCGGGGGCCCATGGTCTAGAGGGGCCCGGTTTCTGGACTGGCCTGAATCTGTATTATGACGTGGAGTCAGTGGCGTAGGAATAGCCCGGGGGCCCGTGGTCTAGAGGGGCCCGGTTTCTAGACTGGCCTGAGTCGACATCGGACTGTATCTGTATTATGACGTGGAGTCAGTGGCGTAGGAATAGCCCGGGGGCCCGTGGTCTAGAGGGGCCCGGTATCTGTATTATGACGTGGAGTCAGTGGCGTAGGAATAGCCCGGGGGCCCGTGGTCTAGAGGGGCCCGGTTTCTGGACTGGCCTGAGTCGACATCGGACTGTATCTGTATTATGACGTGGAGTCAGTGGCGTAGGAATAGCCCGGGGGCCCGTGGTCTAGAGGGGCCCGGTATCTGTATTATGACGTGGAGTCAGTGGCGTAGGAATAGCCCGGGGGCCCGTGGTCTAGAGGGGCCCGGTTTCTGGACTGGCCTGAGTCGACATCGGACTGTATCTGTATTATGACGAGAAGTCAGTGGCGTAGGAATAGCCCGGGGGCCCGTGGTCTAGAGGGGCCCGGTTTCTGGACTGGCCTGAGTCGACATCGGACTGTATCTGTATTATGCCATGGAGTCAGTGGCGTAGGAATAGCCCGGGGGCCCGTGGTCTAGAGGGGCCCGGTTTCTGGACTAGCCTGAGTCGACATCGGACTGTATCTGTATTATGACGTGGAGTCAGTGGCGTAGGAATAGCCCGGGGGCCCGTGGTCTAGAGGGGCCCGGTTTCTGGACTGGCCTGAGTCGACATCGGACTGTATCTGTATTATGACGTGGAGTCAGTGGCGTAGGAATAGCCCGGGGGCCCGTGGTCTAGAGGGGCCCGGTTTCTGGACTGGCCTGAGTCGACATCGGACTGTATCTGTATTATGACGTGGAGTCAGTGGCGTAGGAATAGCCCGGGGGCCCGTGGTCTAGAGGGGCCCGGTTTCTAGACTGGCCTGAGTTGGAAACCTATCAATTGTTTTTAAGCTTCAATAAACTCATACGAAGTTCCTACGACAAATAATTAAATTAATGATTGCCGGTGCACTACGTCTCGTTTCGGTCGTGTTCAAGAACGAGATTGTAAATCTTGCGTCTGTAAAAGTATGGTTGCAAAATACTATAAATTCTTTAAAAAAATTGAAAAATGCAAAAGTGCAAATTCCTAGCACTTAGACCAGTTAATGTTGCAAGTTTAGAACGCTAATTTTCAAAATGGAGAATAATACATGAGATGAGAACACTCGATCGAAAATCGCACAGAAGAAGTATTTCTTGCGATCACCTAATCAATTCGTTTCCTATCGGGTAAGTCCGGAATTGGAAGTTATAAATCAATGGCTGTACAGTGTACAAATTAAAAATTTCTTCCCAGTTTCCAATTTTAGCGCTTTTCGGCATACTAACGCCACAATTAGTGACAATATTTACAATTGCCAGTTGTTGTATTAGCCAACTTGAAAAGGCTTTAGTCGACTAGCGTCAAAATACAGATTTGAGATACGTCTTTAAATAATGATCGTGAACATAATCCCGGACACAATGCAAAATTACGTTTACAAGTCTATTTTAGGGGCCCGCCAGGTCGATTAAGGTTTTATGCCCGAGGGCCCGTGGTTTTCTAGCTACGCCACTGTGTGGAGTGGAGCTGCGAAACAAGGTCCGACAATGTCCACAGTAAAGAACAGGGTGGATGATATTTTTAATTTTAATTAAAAAAATCAAAAATCATGATTTTTTTTATTTAAATCAGATTTTTTTATTTAAATCGATTTCTTGATTTAAATCAGATTTTTTGGATTTTTTTCGATTTAAATCAGATTTTAATTGATTTAAATCAACAATATGAAGTGTTTCACAAAAGGGATAATCGACTGGTAAATTGCAATTGCCAACAAACAATACTAATTGACAGGAAATAAACAAATAAATTTTCATTTTTCATATAATATGCGATTATGGTCTTCGAGGGAAATTGAAAATGAGATATATGCCTAGTTATGCTGGTAAGTTTCTTTGTTGATTTAAATCAATGATTTTTATTAAAAAAATCTTTGATTTAAATCTGATTTAAATCAACGATTTAAATCAATTGATTTAAATCAATTCCACTCTGGTAAAGAATAACGTATGACCTGTACTCTTTTCTCTGTTCTATTGTTATTTGTTCATTATTACACCCAGTGTAGTTCGGCAGTCACATTTTGCTTTTGGAGCTGTAATTGAACACGAAATTTAATTATAAAAATGTTTGGACTTCAGCGATTATTTCCACTAATAAATAAGAGCTCTTTTCTGTGATTATGAATGGAAATAAATCGTAACAAAATCGTACATTAATGATCCACAATATATGAAGAACACATCTAGAACGATTAACACAACTGATAGTAAGTGCTCACTGCTCAGTAATCTTCATTCGATAAAGATTATTATCTCAACTCATCGTTTATGTTCATATGGTTAATCAAAATCAATATCCTGGAAAAGAATGTATTAAAAATTGAGGTGCCACATTTAATAGTAAAAGTTGTCGATGAATGGTTATTTCATTGTGATGCCATGCCCATGCGTGCGATTATTACAGCGGCAATTGTGTATACTAAAAATAATTCAGCGATATCCATGGCAAGAAAAGCACGGTCTGATGGCATTGTCTGCCTAAAAAGAGGTCCTCGAAGTAGTTATATAGGCACATGTTTCAGTGTACATACAGCCTACTCATGCCTGCTCGTCCGTGATCCACTGCAACTACGTCTCCCAGTCCACGTATAGCAGAAGACTTCATTAATTCAAGAATCATCATTCTAAAGACATCATTCCTACAGAAAGACTAAAGAGTGAGCTAGACAGCGTCACAAAAGTTAGGGGGTGGGGGGTGGGGGGGGGGGGAGGGGAGGAGGAGGAGCCTTGAACGATGAATCATGAACGCATGCAGGCAGGCCTATAGTAGGTACTATACCAAATACGCAGGTTGTTATTGCTTTATTTGTGAACGGGCTACCCACTTCAGTATAGAGTCAATAAAGAAGTTCTCTTCAAAGAGAAATTTTTCATACGCTCTGGTGTGTGTATTTTATACGTAGGCCTACTTTAAAGGGCAAGTTTTTCTCTTTCATTTAGGAATACGCTATAAATAAAGTATATTTCGAAGGTATAGATTACAGTATTCTTCCAATTAATACCCCTGCAAATGGAGCCCTTTGGGGGGAGCGCCCTTCTTGCAGCTTGCTTCTCAACGCTCTCTACCATCAACTTCTGACTAGCACATTGAGGCATTGCTATTGAAATCAACTTTGTTCCCAAGGAAAGCATGAAGTTTTATAACGTTTGCCTTTGTTAACATAAATAACACAGCTGACCGTAGTTTGCATGGCCCGTGGTCTAACGATATCCTGGAATATTATGTATGGTCCTGGCCAATAGAAACATGATCCAATGATTTATTTTCTACTTATTACTTATTTCGTTACTTATATATTTACCCAGAAAAAGGACAATTTCAGCTACAAACTCATGGTTTGCGAGATGACGATTATTGTTGTTGATAATGAATGACACTTCATAGCTCGATTTGACGTAACCCTCGTAGTGTTGTAGTGTACGACAGGCAGAGCTACCCAAGACTTGTTATACCCTGCGTGTTGGGCGAAGATGACGGGGGTTCGAATCCCCCCTAGAGCAAGGACTATTCATTCATCAACATTTGAATGCGACCTTATTGTTGCCTACCTTTTCTCGGCGACCGCCTGTTGAGATGTTTGTCTAGGAAAGAAAACAACATCATAATGTCTTCAGACGTGATTTCAGCTTTTAACTGGTTGATACTAACGCCGGCACAAAACATCCCCCACCATCACCCCTTTCACCACCGTGACTTTTAGCCTCGCGATAGAAGAGTAATATTCGTAGAAGACACAATATGATCAGCCCCATTGTCGGTGAAGATGTTAGGCGTGATGACGCATGACCGGCAGGTGTCACGCACAACAAGTGATCGCGAGCTACAAGTGTGCACGAGGTAGCGGAGAGAATCTGCCGTGAGATCCGTCAGAAACAACCACCCGCGATACACTGACGGCTGAGAGTGAGACACGAGCCGCGTCCCGCGCGATACACGCGCATGCGTGATGCAGTCCGCGGCAGCGCCTCGCCGCACCATGTGACGTCACGACCACATGAGTTACACTGACGGCTGAGACACGAGCCGCGTCCCGCGCGATACACGCGCATGCGTGATGCAGTCCGCGGCAGCGCCTCGCCGCACCTTGTGACGTCACGACCACATGAGTTACACTGACGGCTGAGACACAGACCGCGTCCCGTGCGATACACGCGCATGCGTGATGCAGTCCGCGGCAGCGCCTCGCCGCACCTTGTGACGTCACGACCACATGAGTTACACTGACGGCTGAGACACAGACCGCGTCCCGCGCGATACACGCGCATGCGTGATGCAGTCCGCGGCAGCGCCTCGCCGCACTACGTGACGTCACGACCACATGAGTTACACTGACGGCTGAGACACAGACCGCGTCCCGTGCGATACACGCGCATGCGTGATGCAGTCCGCGGCAGCGCCTCGCCGCACCTTGTGACGTCACGACCACATGAGTTACACTGACGGCTGAGACACAGACCGCGTCCCGTGCGATACACGCGCATGCGTGATGCAGTCCGCGGCAGCGCCTCGCCGCACCTTGTGACGTCACGACCACATGAGTTACACTGACGGCTGAGACACAGACCGCGTCCCGTGCGATACACGCGCATGCGTGATGCAGTCCGCGGCAGCGCCTCGCCGCACCTTGTGACGTCACGACCACATGAGTTACACTGACGGCTGAGACACAGACCGCGTCCCGTGCGATACACGCGCATGCGTGATGCAGTCCGCGGCAGCGCCTCGCCGCACCTTGTGACGTCACGACCACATGAGTTACACTGACGGCTGAGACACAGACCGCGTCCCGCGCGATACACGCGCATGCGTGATGCAGTCCGCGGCAGCGCCTCGCCGCACCTTGTGACGTCACGACCACATGAGTTACACTGACGGCTGAGACACAGACCGCGTCCCGTGCGATACACGCGCATGCGTGATGCAGTCCGCGGCAGCGCCTCGCCGCACCTTGTGACGTCACGACCACATGAGTTACACTGACGGCTGAGACACAGACCGCGTCCCGTGCGATACACACGCATGCGTGATGCAGTCCGCGGCAGCGCCTCGCCGCACCTTGTGACGTCACGACCACATGAGTTACACTGACGGCTGAGACACAGACCGCGTCCCGTGCGATACACGCGCATGCGTGATGCAGTCCGCGGCAGCGCCTCGCCGCACCTTGTGACGTCACGACCACATGAGTTACACTGACGGCTGAGACACAGACCGCGTCCCGTGCGATACACGCGCATGCGTGATGCAGTCCGCGGCAGCGCCTCGCCGCACCTTGTGACGTCACGACCACATGAGTTACACTGACGGCTGAGACACAGACCGCGTCCCGTGCGATACACGCGCATGCGTGATGCAGTCCGCGGCAGCGCCTCGCCGCACCATGTGACGTCACGACCACATGAGTTACACTGACGGCTGAGACACAGACCGCGTCCCGTGCGATACACGCGCATGCGTGATGCAGTCCGCGGCAGCGCCTCGCCGCACCTTGTGACGTCACGACCACATGAGTTACACTGACGGCTGAGACACAGACCGCGTCCCGTGCGATACACGCGCATGCGTGATGCAGTCCGCGGCAGCGCCTCGCCGCACCTTGTGACGTCACGACCACATGAGTTACACTGACGGCTGAGACACAGACCGCGTCCCGTGCGATACACGCGCATGCGTGATGCAGTCCGCGGCAGCGCCTCGCCGCACCTTGTGACGTCACGACCACATGAGTTACACTGACGGCTGAGACACAGACCGCGTCCCGTGCGATACACGCGCATGCGTGATGCAGTCCGCGGCAGCGCCTCGCCGCACCTTGTGACGTCACGACCACATGAGTTACACTGACGGCTGAGACACAGACCGCGTCCCGTGCGATACGCGCGCATGCGTGATGCAGTCCGCGGCAGCGCCTCGCCGCACCTTGTGACGTCACGACCACATGAGTTACACTGACGGCTGAGACACAGACCGCGTCCCGTGCGATACACGCGCATGCGTGATGCAGTCCGCGGCAGCGCCTCGCCGCACCTTGTGACGTCACGACCACATGAGTTACACTGACGGCTGAGACACAGACCGCGTCCCGTGCGATACACGCGCATGCGTGATGCAGTCCGCGGCAGCGCCTCGCCGCACCTTGTGACGTCACGACCACATGAGTTACACTGACGGCTGAGACACAGACCGCGTCCCGTGCGATACACGCGCATGCGTGATGCAGTCCGCGGCAGCGCCTCGCCGCACCTTGTGACGTCACGACCACATGAGTTACACTGACGGCTGAGACACAGACCGCGTCCCGTGCGATACACGCGCATGCGTGATGCAGTCCGCGGCAGCGCCTCGCCGCACCTTGTGACGTCACGACCACATGAGTTACACTGACGGCTGAGACACAGACCGCGTCCCGTGCGATACACGCGCATGCGTGATGCAGTCCGCGGCAGCGCCTCGCCGCACCATGTGACGTCACGACCACATGAGTTACACTGACGGCTGAGACACAGACCGCGTCCCGTGCGATACACGCGCATGCGTGATGCAGTCCGCGGCAGCGCCTCGCCGCACCACGTGACGTCACGGCCACATGAGTTACACTGACGGCTGAGACACAGACCGCGTCCCGTGCGATACACGCGCATGCGTGGTGCAGTCCGCGGCAGCGCCTCGCCGCACCTTGTGACGTCACGACCACATGAGTTACACTGACGGCTGAGACACAGACCGCGTCCCGTGCGATACACGCGCATGCGTGATGCAGTCCGCGGCAGCGCCTCGCCGCACCATGTGACGTCACGACCACATGAGTTACACTGACGGCTGAGACACAGACCGCGTCCCGTGCGATACACGCGCATGCGTGATGCAGTCCGCGGCAGCGCCTCGCCGCACCTTGTGACGTCACGACCACATGAGTTACACTGACGGCTGAGACACAGACCGCGTCCCGCGCGATACACGCGCATGCGTGATGCAGTCCGCGGCAGCGCCTCGCCGCACCATGTGACGTCACGACCACATGAGTTACACTGACGGCTGAGACACAGACCGCGTCCCGTGCGATACACGCGCATGCGTGATGCAGTCCGCGGCAGCGCCTCGCCGCACCATGTGACGTCACGACCACATGAGTTACACTGACGGCTGAGACACAGACCGCGTCCCGTGCGATACACGCGCATGCGTGATGCAGTCCGCGGCAGCGCCTCGCCGCACCTTGTGACGTCACGACCACATGAGTTACACTGACGGCTGAGACACAGACCGCGTCCCGCGCGATACACGCGCATGCGTGATGCAGTCCGCGGCAGCGCCTCGCCGCACCTTGTGACGTCACGACCACATGAGTTACACTGACGGCTGAGACACAGACCGCGTCCCGTGCGATACACGCGCATGCGTGATGCAGTCCGCGGCAGCGCCTCGCCGCACCTTGTGACGTCACGACCACATGAGTTACACTGACGGCTGAGACACAGACCGCGTCCCGTGCGATACACGCGCATGCGTGATGCAGTCCGCGGCAGCGCCTCGCCGCACCATGTGACGTCACGACCACATGAGTTACACTGACGGCTGAGACACAGACCGCGTCCCGTGCGATACACGCGCATGCGTGATGCAGTCCGCGGCAGCGCCTCGCCGCACCTTGTGACGTCACGACCACATGAGTTACACTGACGGCTGAGACACAGACCGCGTCCCGTGCGATACACGCGCATGCGTGATGCAGTCCGCGGCAGCGCCTCGCCGCACCTTGTGACGTCACGACCACATGAGTTACACTGACGGCTGAGACACAGACCGCGTCCCGTGCGATACACGCGCATGCGTGATGCAGTCCGCGGCAGCGCCTCGCCGCACCTTGTGACGTCACGACCACATGAGTTACACTGACGGCTGAGACACAGACCGCGTCCCGTGCGATACACGCGCATGCGTGATGCAGTCCGCGGCAGCGCCTCGCCGCACCTTGTGACGTCACGACCACATGAGTTACACTGACGGCTGAGACACAGACCGCGTCCCGTGCGATACACGCGCATGCGTGATGCAGTCCGCGGCAGCGCCTCGCCGCACCTTGTGACGTCACGACCACATGAGTTACACTGACGGCTGAGACACAGACCGCGTCCCGTGCGATACACGCGCATGCGTGATGCAGTCCGCGGCAGCGCCTCGCCGCACCTTGTGACGTCACGACCACATGAGTTACACTGACGGCTGAGACACAGACCGCGTCCCGTGCGATACACACGCATGCGTGATGCAGTCCGCGGCAGCGCCTCGCCGCACCATGTGACGTCACGACCACATGAGTTACACTGACGGCTGAGACACAGACCGCGTCCCGCGCGATACACGCGCATGCGTGATGCAGTCCGCGGCAGCGCCTCGCCGCACCTTGTGACGTCACGACCACATGAGTTACACTGACGGCTGAGACACAGACCGCGTCCCGCGCGATACACGCGCATGCGTGATGCAGTCCGCGGCAGCGCCTCGCCGCACCTTGTGACGTCACGACCACATGAGTTACACTGACGGCTGAGACACAGACCGCGTCCCGTGCGATACACGCGCATGCGTGATGCAGTCCGCGGCAGCGCCTCGCCGCACCTTGTGACGTCACGACCACATGAGTTACACTGACGGCTGAGACACAGACCGCGTCCCGTGCGATACACGCGCATGCGTGATGCAGTCCGCGGCAGCGCCTCGCCGCACCTTGTGACGTCACGACCACATGAGTTACACTGACGGCTGAGACACAGACCGCGTCCCGTGCGATACACGCGCATGCGTGATGCAGTCCGCGGCAGCGCCTCGCCGCACCTTGTGACGTCACGACCACATGAGTTACACTGACGGCTGAGACACAGACCGCGTCCCGCGCGATACACGCGCATGCGTGATGCAGTCCGCGGCAGCGCCTCGCCGCACCTTGTGACGTCACGACCACATGAGTTACACTGACGGCTGAGACACAGACCGCGTCCCGTGCGATACACGCGCATGCGTGATGCAGTCCGCGGCAGCGCCTCGCCGCACCTTGTGACGTCACGACCACATGAGTTACACTGACGGCTGAGACACAGACCGCGTCCCGTGCGATACACGCGCATGCGTGATGCAGTCCGCGGCAGCGCCTCGCCGCACCTTGTGACGTCACGACCACATGAGTTACACTGACGGCTGAGACACAGACCGCGTCCCGTGCGATACACGCGCATGCGTGATGCAGTCCGCGGCAGCGCCTCGCCGCACCTTGTGACGTCACGACCACATGAGTTACACTGACGGCTGAGACACAGACCGCGTCCCGTGCGATACACGCGCATGCGTGATGCAGTCCGCGGCAGCGCCTCGCCGCACCTTGTGACGTCACGACCACATGAGTTACACTGACGGCTGAGACACAGACCGCGTCCCGCGCGATACACGCGCATGCGTGATGCAGTCCGCGGCAGCGCCTCGCCGCACCTTGTGACGTCACGACCACATGAGTTACACTGACGGCTGAGACACAGACCGCGTCCCGCGCGATACACGCGCATGCGTGATGCAGTCCGCGGCAGCGCCTCGCCGCACCTTGTGACGTCACGACCACATGAGTTACACTGACGGCTGAGACACAGACCGCGTCTCGTGCGATACACGCGCATGCGTGATGCAGTCCGCGGCAGCGCCTCGCCGCACCTTGTGACGTCACGACCACATGAGTTACACTGACGGCTGAGACACAGACCGCGTCCCGTGCGATACACGCGCATGCGTGATGCAGTCCGCGGCAGCGCCTCGCCGCACCATGTGACGTCACGACCACATGAGTTACACTGACGGCTGAGACACAGACCGCGTCCCGCGCGATACACGCGCATGCGTGATGCAGTCCGCGGCAGCGCCTCGCCGCACCATGTGACGTCACGACTACATGAGTTACACTGACGGCTGAGACACAGACCGCGTCCCGTGCGATACACGCGCATGCGTGATGCAGTCCGCGGCAGCGCCTCGCCGCACCATGTGACGTCACGACCACATGAGTTACACTGACGGCTGAGACACAGACCGCGTCCCGTGCGATACACGCGCATGCGTGATGCAGTCCGCGGCAGCGCCTCGCCGCACCTTGTGACGTCACGACCACATGAGTTACACTGACGGCTGAGACACAGACCGCGTCCCGCGCGATACACGCGCATGCGTGATGCAGTCCGCGGCAGCGCCTCGCCGCACCATGTGACGTCACGACCACATGAGTTACACTGACGGCTGAGACACAGACCGCGTCCCGTGCGATACACGCGCATGCGTGATGCAGTCCGCGGCAGCGCCTCGCCGCACCATGTGACGTCACGACCACATGAGTTACACTGACGGCTGAGACACAGACCGCGTCCCGTGCGATACACGCGCATGCGTGATGCAGTCCGCGGCAGCGCCTCGCCGCACCTTGTGACGTCACGACCACATGAGTTACACTGACGGCTGAGACACAGACCGCGTCCCGCGCGATACACGCGCATGCGTGATGCAGTCCGCGGCAGCGCCTCGCCGCACCTTGTGACGTCACGACCACATGAGTTACACTGACGGCTGAGACACAGACCGCGTCCCGTGCGATACACGCGCATGCGTGATGCAGTCCGCGGCAGCGCCTCGCCGCACCTTGTGACGTCACGACCACATGAGTTACACTGACGGCTGAGACACAGACCGCGTCCCGTGCGATACACGCGCATGCGTGATGCAGTCCGCGGCAGCGCCTCGCCGCACCATGTGACGTCACGACCACATGAGTTACACTGACGGCTGAGACACAGACCGCGTCCCGCGCGATACACGCGCATGCGTGATGCAGTCCGCGGCAGCGCCTCGCCGCACCATGTGACGTCACGACCACATGAGTTACACTGACGGCTGAGACACAGACCGCGTCCCGTGCGATACACGCGCATGCGTGATGCAGTCCGCGGCAGCGCCTCGCCGCACCTTGTGACGTCACGACCACATGAGTTACACTGACGGCTGAGACACAGACCGCGTCCCGCGCGATACACGCGCATGCGTGATGCAGTCCGCGGCAGCGCCTCGCCGCACCTTGTGACGTCACGACCACATGAGTTACACTGACGGCTGAGACACAGACCGCGTCCCGTGCGATACACGCGCATGCGTGATGCAGTCCGCGGCAGCGCCTCGCCGCACCTTGTGACGTCACGACCACATGAGTTACACTGACGGCTGAGACACAGACCGCGTCCCGTGCGATACACGCGCATGCGTGATGCAGTCCGCGGCAGCGCCTCGCCGCACCATGTGACGTCACGACCACATGAGTTACACTGACGGCTGAGACACAGACCGCGTCCCGTGCGATACACGCGCATGCGTGATGCAGTCCGCGGCAGCGCCTCGCCGCACCTTGTGACGTCACGACCACATGAGTTACACTGACGGCTGAGACACAGACCGCGTCCCGTGCGATACACGCGCATGCGTGATGCAGTCCGCGGCAGCGCCTCGCCGCACCTTGTGACGTCACGACCACATGAGTTACACTGACGGCTGAGACACAGACCGCGTCCCGTGCGATACACGCGCATGCGTGATGCAGTCCGCGGCAGCGCCTCGCCGCACCTTGTGACGTCACGACCACATGAGTTACACTGACGGCTGAGACACAGACCGCGTCCCGCGCGATACACGCGCATGCGTGGTGCAGTCCGCGGCAGCGCCTCGCCGCACCTTGTGACGTCACGACCACATGAGTTACACTGACGGCTGAGACACAGACCGCGTCCCGCGCGATACACGCGCATGCGTGGTGCAGTCCGCGGCAGCGCCTCGCCGCACCTTGTGACGTCACGACCACATGAGTTACACTGACGGCTGAGACACAGACCGCGTCCCGCGCGATACACGCGCATGCGTGATGCAGTCCGCGGCAGCGCCTCGCCGCACCTTGTGACGTCACGACCACATGAGTTACACTGACGGCTGAGACACAGACCGCGTCCCGTGCGATACACGCGCATGCGTGATGCAGTCCGCGGCAGCGCCTCGCCGCACCTTGTGACGTCACGACCACATGAGTTACACTGACGGCTGAGACACAGACCGCGTCCCGTGCGATACACGCGCATGCGTGATGCAGTCCGCGGCAGCGCCTCGCCGCACCTTGTGACGTCACGACCACATGAGTTACACTGACGGCTGAGACACAGACCGCGTCCCGTGCGATACACGCGCATGCGTGATGCAGTCCGCGGCAGCGCCTCGCCGCACCTTGTGACGTCACGACCACATGAGTTACACTGACGGCTGAGACACAGACCGCGTCCCGTGCGATACACACGCATGCGTGATGCAGTCCGCGGCAGCGCCTCGCCGCACCATGTGACGTCACGACCACATGAGTTACACTGACGGCTGAGACACAGACCGCGTCCCGCGCGATACACGCGCATGCGTGATGCAGTCCGCGGCAGCGCCTCGCCGCACCTTGTGACGTCACGACCACATGAGTTACACTGACGGCTGAGACACAGACCGCGTCCCGCGCGATACACGCGCATGCGTGATGCAGTCCGCGGCAGCGCCTCGCCGCACCTTGTGACGTCACGACCACATGAGTTACACTGACGGCTGAGACACAGACCGCGTCCCGTGCGATACACGCGCATGCGTGATGCAGTCCGCGGCAGCGCCTCGCCGCACCTTGTGACGTCACGACCACATGAGTTACACTGACGGCTGAGACACAGACCGCGTCCCGCGCGATACACGCGCATGCGTGATGCAGTCCGCGGCAGCGCCTCGCCGCACCTTGTGACGTCACGACCACATGAGTTACACTGACGGCTGAGACACAGACCGCGTCCCGTGCGATACACGCGCATGCGTGATGCAGTCCGCGGCAGCGCCTCGCCGCACCTTGTGACGTCACGACCACATGAGTTACACTGACGGCTGAGACACAGACCGCGTCCCGTGCGATACACGCGCATGCGTGATGCAGTCCGCGGCAGCGCCTCGCCGCACCTTGTGACGTCACGACCACATGAGTTACACTGACGGCTGAGACACAGACCGCGTCCCGTGCGATACACGCGCATGCGTGATGCAGTCCGCGGCAGCGCCTCGCCGCACCTTGTGACGTCACGACCACATGAGTTACACTGACGGCTGAGACACAGACCGCGTCCCGTGCGATACACGCGCATGCGTGATGCAGTCCGCGGCAGCGCCTCGCCGCACCTTGTGACGTCACGACCACATGAGTTACACTGACGGCTGAGACACAGACCGCGTCCCGCGCGATACACGCGCATGCGTGATGCAGTCCGCGGCAGCGCCTCGCCGCACCTTGTGACGTCACGACCACATGAGTTACACTGACGGCTGAGACACAGACCGCGTCCCGCGCGATACACGCGCATGCGTGATGCAGTCCGCGGCAGCGCCTCGCCGCACCTTGTGACGTCACGACCACATGAGTTACACTGACGGCTGAGACACAGACCGCGTCCCGTGCGTTACACGCGCATGCGTGATGCAGTCCGCGGCAGCGCCTCGCCGCACCTTGTGACGTCACGACCACATGAGTTACACTGACGGCTGAGACACAGACCGCGTCCCGTGCGATACACGCGCATGCGTGATGCAGTCCGCGGCAGCGCCTCGCCGCACCATGTGACGTCACGACCACATGAGTTACACTGACGGCTGAGACACAGACCGCGTCCCGTGCGATACACGCGCATGCGTGATGCAGTCCGCGGCAGCGCCTCGCCGCACCTTGTGACGTCACGACCACATGAGTTACACTGACGGCTGAGACACAGACCGCAACCCGCGCGATACACGCGCATGCGTGATGCAGTCCGCGGCAGCGCCTCGCCGCACCTTGTGACGTCACGACCACATGAGTTACACTGACGGCTGAGACACAGACCGCGTCCCGTGCGATACACGCGCATGCGTGATGCAGTCCGCGGCAGCGCCTCGCCGCACCTTGTGACGTCACGACCACATGAGTTACACTGACGGCTGAGACACAGACCGCGTCCCGTGCGATACACGCGCATGCGTGATGCAGTCCGCGGCAGCGCCTCGCCGCACCTTGTGACGTCACGACCACATGAGTTACACTGACGGCTGAGACACAGACCGCGTCCCGTGCGATACACGCGCATGCGTGATGCAGTCCGCGGCAGCGCCTCGCCGCACCTTGTGACGTCACGACCACATGAGTTACACTGACGGCTGAGACACAGACCGCGTCCCGTGCGATACACGCGCATGCGTGATGCAGTCCGCGGCAGCGCCTCGCCGCACCTTGTGACGTCACGACCACATGAGTTACACTGACGGCTGAGACACAGACCGCGTCCCGTGCGATACACGCGCATGCGTGATGCAGTCCGCGGCAGCGCCTCGCCGCACCACGTGACGTCACGACCACATGAGTTACACTGACGGCTGAGACACAGACCGCGTCCCGCGCGATACACGCGCATGCGTGATGCAGTCCGCGGCAGCGCCTCGCCGCACCTTGTGACGTCACGACCACATGAGTTACACTGACGGCTGAGACACAGACCGCGTCCCGTGCGATACACGCGCATGCGTGATGCAGTCCGCGGCAGCGCCTCGCCGCACCTTGTGACGTCACGACCACATGAGTTACACTGACGGCTGAGACACAGACCGCGTCCCGTGCGATACACGCGCATGCGTGGTGCAGTCCGCGGCAGCGCCTCGCCGCACCTTGTGACGTCACGACCACATGAGTTACACTGACGGCTGAGACACAGACCGCGTCCCGTGCGATACACGCGCATGCGTGATGCAGTCCGCGGCAGCGCCTCGCCGCACCTTGTGACGTCACGACCACATGAGTTACACTGACGGCTGAGACACAGCCCGCGTCCCGTGCGATACACGCGCATGCGTGATGCAGTCCGCGGCAGCGCCTCGCCGCACCTTGTGACGTCACGACCACATGAGTTACACTGACGGCTGAGACACAGACCGCGTCCCGTGCGATACACGCGCATGCGTGATGCAGTCCGCGGCAGCGCCTCGCCGCACCATGTGACGTCACGACCACATGAGTTACACTGACGGCTGAGACACAGACCGCGTCCCGTGCGATACACGCGCATGCGTGATGCAGTCCGCGGCAGCGCCTCGCCGCACCTTGTGACGTCACGACCACATGAGTTACACTGACGGCTGAGACACAGACCGCGTCCCGCGCGATACACGCGCATGCGTGATGCAGTCCGCGGCAGCGCCTCGCCGCACCTTGTGACGTCACGACCACATGAGTTACACTGACGGCTGAGACACAGACCGCGTCCCGTGCGATACACGCGCATGCGTGATGCAGTCCGCGGCAGCGCCTCGCCGCACCTTGTGACGTCACGACCACATGAGTTACACTGACGGCTGAGACACAGACCGCGTCCCGTGCGATACACGCGCATGCGTGATGCAGTCCGCGGCAGCGCCTCGCCGCACCTTGTGACGTCACGACCACATGAGTTACACTGACGGCTGAGACACAGACCGCGTCCCGTGCGATACACGCGCATGCGTGGTGCAGTCCGCGGCAGCGCCTCGCCGCACCTTGTGACGTCACGACCACATGAGTTACACTGACGGCTGAGACACAGACCGCGTCCCGTGCGATACACGCGCATGCGTGATGCAGTCCGCGGCAGCGCCTCGCCGCACCATGTGACGTCACGACCACATGAGTTACACTGACGGCTGAGACACAGACCGCGTCCCGCGCGATACACGCGCATGCGTGATGCAGTCCGCGGCAGCGCCTCGCCGCACCTTGTGACGTCACGACCACATGAGTTACACTGACGGCTGAGACACAGACCGCGTCCCGTGCGATACACGCGCATGCGTGATGCAGTCCGCGGCAGCGCCTCGCCGCACCTTGTGACGTCACGACCACATGAGTTACACTGACGGCTGAGACACAGACCGCGACCCGTGCGATACACGCGCATGCGTGATGCAGTCCGCGGCAGCGCCTCGCCGCACCACGTGACGTCACGACCACATGAGTTACACTGACGGCTGAGACACAGACCGCGTCCCGTGCGATACACGCGCATGCGTGATGCAGTCCGCGGCAGCGCCTCGCCGCACCTTGTGACGTCACGACCACATGAGTTACACTGACGGCTGAGACACAGACCGCGTCCCGTGCGATACACGCGCATGCGTGATGCAGTCCGCGGCAGCGCCTCGCCGCACCTTGTGACGTCACGACCACATGAGTTACACTGACGGCTGAGACACAGACCGCGTCCCGCGCGATACACGCGCATGCGTGATGCAGTCCGCGGCAGCGCCTCGCCGCACCTTGTGACGTCACGACCACATGAGTTACACTGACGGCTGAGACACAGACCGCGTCCCGCGCGATACACGCGCATGCGTGATGCAGTGCGCGGCAGCGCCTCGCCGCACCTTGTGACGTCACGACCACATGAGTTACACTGACGGCTGAGACACAGACCGCGTCCCGTGCGATACACGCGCATGCGTGATGCAGTCCGCGGCAGCGCCTCGCCGCACCTTGTGACGTCACGACCACATGAGTTACACTGACGGCTGAGACACAGACCGCGTCCCGTGCGATACACGCGCATGCGTGATGCAGTCCGCGGCAGCGCCTCGCCGCACCATGTGACGTCACGACCACATGAGTTACACTGACGGCTGAGACACAGACCGCGTCCCGCGCGATACACGCGCATGCGTGATGCAGTCCGCGGCAGCGCCTCGCCGCACCTTGTGACGTCACGACCACATGAGTTACACTGACGGCTGAGACACAGACCGCGTCCCGTGCGATACACGCGCATGCGTGATGCAGTCCGCGGCAGCGCCTCGCCGCACCTTGTGACGTCACGACCACATGAGTTACACTGACGGCTGAGACACAGACCGCGTCCCGTGCGATACACGCGCATGCGTGATGCAGTCCGCGGCAGCGCCTCGCCGCACCTTGTGACGTCACGACCACATGAGTTACACTGACGGCTGAGACACAGACCGCGTCCCGTGCAATACACGCGCATGCGTGATGCAGTCCGCGGCAGCGCCTCGCCGCACCTTGTGACGTCACGACCACATGAGTTACACTGACGGCTGAGACACAGACCGCGTCCCGTGCGATACACGCGCATGCGTGATGCAGTCCGCGGCAGCGCCTCGCCGCACCTTGTGACGTCACGACCACATGAGTTACACTGACGGCTGAGACACAGACCGCGTCCCGTGCGATACACGCGCATGCGTGATGCAGTCCGCGGCAGCGCCTCGCCGCACCTTGTGACGTCACGACCACATGAGTTACACTGACGGCTGAGACACAGACCGCGTCCCGTGCAATACACGCGCATGCGTGATGCAGTCCGCGGCAGCGCCTCGCCGCACCATGTGACGTCACGACCACATGAGTTACACTGACGGCTGAGACACAGACCGCGTCCCGTGCGATACACGCGCATGCGTGATGCAGTCCGCGGCAGCGCCTCGCCGCACCATGTGACGTCACGACCACATGAGTTACACTGACGGCTGAGACACAGACCGCGTCCCGTGCGATACACGCGCATGCGTGATGCAGTCCGCGGCAGCGCCTCGCCGCACCATGTGACGTCACGACCACATGAGTTACACTGACGGCTGAGACACAGACCGCGTCCCGTGCAATACACGCGCATGCGTGATGCAGTCCGCGGCAGCGCCTCGCCGCACCTTGTGACGTCACGACCACATGAGTTACACTGACGGCTGAGACACAGACCGCGTCCCGTGCGATACACGCGCATGCGTGATGCAGTCCGCGGCAGCGCCTCGCCGCACCTTGTGACGTCACGACCACATGAGTTACACTGACGGCTGAGACACAGACCGCGTCCCGTGCGATACACACGCATGCGTGATGCAGTCCGCGGCAGCGCCTCGCCGCACCTTGTGACGTCACGACCACATGAGTTACACTGACGGCTGAGACACAGACCGCGTCCCGTGCGATACACGCGCATGCGTGGTGCAGTCCGCGGCAGCGCCTCGACGCACCTTGTGACGTCACGACCACATGAGTTACACTGACGGCTGAGACACAGACCGCGTCCCGTGCGATACACGCGCATGCGTGATGCAGTCCGCGGCAGCGCCTCGCCGCACCTTGTGACGTCACGACCACATGAGTTACACTGACGGCTGAGACACAGACCGCGACCCGTGCGATACACGCGCATGCGTGATGCAGTCCGCGGCAGCGCCTCGCCGCACCACGTGACGTCACGACCACATGAGTTACACTGACGGCTGAGACACAGACCGCGTCCCGTGCGATACACGCGCATGCGTGATGCAGTCCGCGGCAGCGCCTCGCCGCACCTTGTGACGTCACGACCACATGAGTTACACTGACGGCTGAGACACAGACCGCGTCCCGTGCGATACACGCGCATGCGTGATGCAGTCCGCGGCAGCGCCTCGCCGCACCTTGTGACGTCACGACCACATGAGTTACACTGACGGCTGAGACACAGACCGCGTCCCGCGCGATACACGCGCATGCGTGATGCAGTCCGCGGCAGCGCCTCGCCGCACCTTGTGACGTCACGACCACATGAGTTACACTGACGGCTGAGACACAGACCGCGTCCCGCGCGATACACGCGCATGCGTGATGCAGTGCGCGGCAGCGCCTCGCCGCACCTTGTGACGTCACGACCACATGAGTTACACTGACGGCTGAGACACAGACCGCGTCCCGTGCGATACACGCGCATGCGTGATGCAGTCCGCGGCAGCGCCTCGCCGCACCTTGTGACGTCACGACCACATGAGTTACACTGACGGCTGAGACACAGACCGCGTCCCGTGCGATACACGCGCATGCGTGATGCAGTCCGCGGCAGCGCCTCGCCGCACCATGTGACGTCACGACCACATGAGTTACACTGACGGCTGAGACACAGACCGCGTCCCGCGCGATACACGCGCATGCGTGATGCAGTCCGCGGCAGCGCCTCGCCGCACCTTGTGACGTCACGACCACATGAGTTACACTGACGGCTGAGACACAGACCGCGTCCCGCGCGATACACGCGCATGCGTGATGCAGTCCGCGGCAGCGCCTCGCCGCACCTTGTGACGTCACGACCACATGAGTTACACTGACGGCTGAGACACAGACCGCGTCCCGCGCGATACACGCGCATGCGTGATGCAGTCCGCGGCAGCGTCTCGCCGCACCTTGTGACGTCACGACCACATGAGTTACACTGACGGCTGAGACACAGACCGCGTCCCGTGCGATACACGCGCATGCGTGATGCAGTCCGCGGCAGCGCCTCGCCGCACCTTGTGACGTCACGACCACATGAGTTACACTGACGGCTGAGACACAGACCGCGTCCCGTGCGATACACGCGCATGCGTGATGCAGTCCGCGGCAGCGCCTCGCCGCACCTTGTGACGTCACGACCACATGAGTTACACTGACGGCTGAGACACAGACCGCGTCCCGTGCGATACACGCGCATGCGTGATGCAGTCCGCGGCAGCGCCTCGCCGCACCATGTGACGTCACGACCACATGAGTTACACTGACGGCTGAGACACAGACCGCGTCCCGTGCGATACACGCGCATGCGTGATGCAGTCCGCGGCAGCGCCTCGCCGCACCTTGTGACGTCACGACCACATGAGTTACACTGACGGCTGAGACACAGACCGCGTCCCGTGCGATACACGCGCATGCGTGATGCAGTCCGCGGCAGCGCCTCGCCGCACCTTGTGACGTCACGACCACATGAGTTACACTGACGGCTGAGACACAGACCGCGTCCCGTGCGATACACGCGCATGCGTGATGCAGTCCGCGGCAGCGCCTCGCCGCACCTTGTGACGTCACGACCACATGAGTTACACTGACGGCTGAGACACAGACCGCGTCCCGTGCGATACACGCGCATGCGTGATGCAGTCCGCGGCAGCGCCTCGCCGCACCATGTGACGTCACGACCACATGAGTTACACTGACGGCTGAGACACAGACCGCGTCCCGTGCGATACACGCGCATGCGTGATGCAGTCCGCGGCAGCGCCTCGCCGCACCTTGTGACGTCACGACCACATGAGTTACACTGACGGCTGAGACACAGACCGCGTCCCGCGCGATACACGCGCATGCGTGATGCAGTCCGCGGCAGCGCCTCGCCGCACCTTGTGACGTCACGACCACATGAGTTACACTGACGGCTGAGACACAGACCGCGTCCCGTGCGATACACGCGCATGCGTGATGCAGTCCGCAGCAGCGCCTCGCCGCACCTTGTGACGTCACGACCACATGAGTTACACTGACGGCTGAGACACAGACCGCGTCCCGTGCGATACACGCGCATGCGTGATGCAGTCCGCAGCAGCGCCTCGCCGCACCTTGTGACGTCACGACCACATGAGTTACACTGACGGCTGAGACACAGACCGCGTCCCGTGCGATACACGCGCATGCGTGATGCAGTCCGCGGCAGCGCCTCGCCGCACCATGTGACGTCACGACCACATGAGTTACACTGACGGCTGAGACACAGACCGCGTCCCGTGCGATACACGCGCATGCGTGATGCAGTCCGCGGCAGCGCCTCGCCGCACCTTGTGACGTCACGACCACATGAGTTACACTGACGGCTGAGACACAGACCGCGTCCCGTGCGATACACGCGCATGCGTGATGCAGTCCGCGGCAGCGCCTCGCCGCACCTTGTGACGTCACGACCACATGAGTTACACTGACGGCTGAGACACAGACCGCGTCCCGCGCGATACACGCGCATGCGTGATGCAGTCCGCGGCAGCGCCTCGCCGCACCATGTGACGTCACGACTACATGAGTTACACTGACGGCTGAGACACAGACCGCGTCCCGTGCGATACACGCGCATGCGTGATGCAGTCCGCGGCAGCGCCTCGCCGCACCTTGTGACGTCACGACCACATGAGTTACACTGACGGCTGAGACACAGACCGCGTCCCGTGCGATACACGCGCATGCGTGATGCAGTCCGCGGCAGCGCCTCGCCGCACCTTGTGACGTCACGACCACATGAGTTACACTGACGGCTGAGACACAGACCACGTCCCGTGCGATACACGCGCATGCGTGATGCAGTCCGCGGCAGCGCCTCGCCGCACCTTGTGACGTCACGACCACATGAGTTACACTGACGGCTGAGACACAGACCGCGTCCCGTGCGATACACGCGCATGCGTGATGCAGTCCGCGGCAGCGCCTCGCCGCACCTTGTGACGTCACGACCACATGAGTTACACTGACGGCTGAGACACAGACCGCGTCCCGTGCGATACACGCGCATGCGTGATGCAGTCCGCGGCAGCGCCTCGCCGCACCTTGTGACGTCACGACCACATGAGTTACACTGACGGCTGAGACACAGACCGCGTCCCGTGCGATACACGCGCATGCGTGATGCAGTCCGCGGCAGCGCCTCGCCGCACCTTGTGACGTCACGACCACATGAGTTACACTGACGGCTGAGACACAGACCGCGTCCCGTGCGATACACGCGCATGCGTGATGCAGTCCGCGGCAGCGCCTCGCCGCACCTTGTGACGTCACGACCACATGAGTTACACTGACGGCTGAGACACAGACCGCGTCCCGCGCGATACACGCGCATGCGTGATGCAGTCCGCGGCAGCGCCTCGCCGCACCTTGTGACGTCACGACCACATGAGTTACACTGACGGCTGAGACACAGACCGCGTCCCGTGCGATACACGCGCATGCGTGATGCAGTCCGCGGCAGCGCCTCGCCGCACCTTGTGACGTCACGACCACATGAGTTACACTGACGGCTGAGACACAGACCGCGTCCCGTGCGATACACGCGCATGCGTGATGCAGTCCGCGGCAGCGCCTCGCCGCACCTTGTGACGTCACGACCACATGAGTTACACTGACGGCTGAGACACAGACCACGTCCCGTGCGTTACACGCGCATGCGTGATGCAGTCCGCGGCAGCGCCTCGCCGCACCTTGTGACGTCACGACCACATGAGTTACACTGACGGCTGAGACACAGACCGCGTCCCGTGCGATACACGCGCATGCGTGATGCAGTCCGCGGCAGCGCCTCGCCGCACCTTGTGACGTCACGACCACATGAGTTACACTGACGGCTGAGACACAGACCGCGTCCCGCGCGATACACGCGCATGCGTGATGCAGTCCGCGGCAGCGCCTCGCCGCACCTTGTGACGTCACGACCACATGAGTTACACTGACGGCTGAGACACAGACCGCGTCCCGTGCGATACACGCGCATGCGTGATGCAGTCCGCGGCAGCGCCTCGCCGCACCTTGTGACGTCACGACCACATGAGTTACACTGACGGCTGAGACACAGACCGCGTCCCGTGCGATACACGCGCATGCGTGATGCAGTCCGCGGCAGCGCCTCGCCGCACCATGTGACGTCACGACCACATGAGTTACACTGACGGCTGAGACACAGACCGCGTCCCGTGCGATACACGCGCATGCGTGATGCAGTCCGCGGCAGCGCCTCGCCGCACCTTGTGACGTCACGACCACATGAGTTACACTGACGGCTGAGACACAGACCGCGTCCCGTGCGATACACGCGCATGCGTGATGCAGTCCGCGGCAGCGCCTCGCCGCACCATGTGACGTCACGACCACATGAGTTACACTGACGGCTGAGACACAGACCGCGTCCCGTGCGATACACGCGCATGCGTGGTGCAGTCCGCGGCAGCGCCTCGCCGCACCTTGTGACGTCACGACCACATGAGTTACACTGACGGCTGAGACACAGACCGCGTCCCGCGCGATACACGCGCATGCGTGATGCAGTCCGCGGCAGCGCCTCGCCGCACCATGTGACGTCACGACCACATGAGTTACACTGACGGCTGAGACACAGACCGCGTCCCGTGCGATACACGCGCATGCGTGATGCAGTCCGCGGCAGCGCCTCGCCGCACCTTGTGACGTCACGACCACATGAGTTACACTGACGGCTGAGACACAGACCGCGTCCCGTGCGATACACGCGCATGCGTGATGCAGTCCGCGGCAGCGCCTCGCCGCACCTTGTGACGTCACGACCACATGAGTTACACTGACGGCTGAGACACAGACCGCGTCCCGTGCGATACACGCGCATGCGTGATGCAGTCCGCGGCAGCGCCTCGCCGCACCTTGTGACGTCACGACCACATGAGTTACACTGACGGCTGAGACACAGAACGCGTCCCGTGTGATACACGCGCATGCGTGATGCAGTCCGCGGCAGCGCCTCGCCGCACCATGTGACGTCACGACCACATGAGTTACACTGACGGCTGAGACACAGACCGCGTCCCGCGCGATACACGCGCATGCGTGATGCAGTCCGCGGCAGCGCCTCGCCGCACCTTGTGACGTCACGACCACATGAGTTACACTGACGGCTGAGACACAGACCGCGTCCCGCGCGATACACGCGCATGCGTGATGCAGTCCGCGGCAGCGCCTCGCCGCACCATGTGACGTCACGACCACATGAGTTACACTGACGGCTGAGACACAGACCGCGTCACGTGCGATACACGCGCATGCGTGATGCAGTCCGCGGCAGCGCCTCGCCGCACCACGTGACGTCACGACCACATGAGTTACACTGACGGCTGAGACACAGACCGCGTCCCGTGCGATACACGCGCATGCGTGATGCAGTCCGCGGCAGCGCCTCGCCGCACCTTGTGACGTCACGACCACATGAGTTACACTGACGGCTGAGACACAGACCGCGTCCCGTGCGATACACGCGCATGCGTGATGCAGTCCGCGGCAGCGCCTCGCCGCACCTTGTGACGTCACGACCACATGAGTTACACTGACGGCTGAGACACAGACCGCGTCCCGTGCGATACACGCGCATGCGTGATGCAGTCCGCGGCAGCGCCTCGCCGCACCTTGTGACGTCACGACCACATGAGTTACACTGACGGCTGAGACACAGACCGCGTCCCGTGCGATACACGCGCATGCGTGATGCAGTCCGCGGCAGCGCCTCGCCGCACCATGTGACGTCACGACCACATGAGTTACACTGACGGCTGAGACACAGACCGCGTCCCGTGCGATACACGCGCATGCGTGATGCAGTCCGCGGCAGCGCCTCGCCGCACCTTGTGACGTCACGACCACATGAGTTACACTGACGGCTGAGACACAGACCGCGTCCCGTGCAATACACGCGCATGCGTGGTGCAGTCCGCGGCAGCGCCTCGCCGCACCATGTGACGTCACGACCACATGAGTTACACTGACGGCTGAGACACAGACCGCGTCCCGTGCGATACACGCGCATGCGTGGTGCAGTCCGCGGCAGCGCCTCGCCGCACCATGTGACGTCACGACCACATGAGTTACACTGACGGCTGAGACACAGCCGCGTCCCGTGCGATACACGCGCATGCGTGATGCAGTCCGCGGCAGCGCCTCGCCGCACCTTGTGACGTCACGACCACATGAGTTACACTGACGGCTGAGACACAGACCGCGTCCCGTGCGATACACGCGCATGCGTGATGCAGTCCGCGGCAGCGCCTCGCCGCACCATGTGACGTCACGACCACATGAGTTACACTGACGGCTGAGACACAGACCGCGTCCCGTGCGATACACGCGCATGCGTGATGCAGTCCGCGGCAGCGCCTCGCCGCACCATGTGACGTCACGACCACATGAGTTACACTGACGGCTGAGACACAGACCGCGTCCCGCGCGATACACGCGCATGCGTGATGCAGTCCGCGGCAGCGCCTCGCCGCACCTTGTGACGTCACGACCACATGAGTTACACTGACGGCTGAGACACAGACCGCGTCCCGTGCGATACACGCGCATGCGTGATGCAGTCCGCGGCAGCGCCTCGCCGCACCTTGTGACGTCACGACCACATGAGTTACACTGACGGCTGAGACACAGACCGCGTCCCGTGCGATACACGCGCATGCGTGATGCAGTCCGCGGCAGCGCCTCGCCGCACCTTGTGACGTCACGACCACATGAGTTACACTGACGGCTGAGACACAGACCGCGTCCCGCGCGATACACGCGCATGCGTGATGCAGTCCGCGGCAGCGCCTCGCCGCACCATGTGACGTCACGACCACATGAGTTACACTGACGGCTGAGACACAGACCGCGTCCCGTGCGATACACGCGCATGCGTGATGCAGTCCGCGGCAGCGCCTCGCCGCACCTTGTGACGTCACGACCACATGAGTTACACTGACGGCTGAGACACAGACCGCGTCCCGTGCGATACACGCGCATGCGTGATGCAGTCCGCGGCAGCGCCTCGCCGCACCATGTGACGTCACGACCACATGAGTTACACTGACGGCTGAGACACAGACCGCGTCCCGCGCGATACACGCGCATGCGTGATGCAGTCCGCGGCAGCGCCTCGCCGCACCTTGTGACGTCACGACCACATGAGTTACACTGACGGCTGAGACACAGACCGCGTCCCGTGCGATACACGCGCATGCGTGATGCAGTCCGCGGCAGCGCCTCGCCGCACCTTGTGACGTCACGACCACATGAGTTACACTGACGGCTGAGACACAGACCGCGTCCCGTGCGATACACACGCATGCGTGATGCAGTCCGCGGCAGCGCCTCGCCGCACCTTGTGACGTCACGACCACATGAGTTACACTGACGGCTGAGACACAGACCGCGTCCCGTGCGATACACGCGCATGCGTGATGCAGTCCGCGGCAGCGCCTCGCCGCACCTTGTGACGTCACGACCACATGAGTTACACTGACGGCTGAGACACAGACCGCGTCCCGTGCGATACACGCGCATGCGTGATGCAGTCCGCGGCAGCGCCTCGCCGCACCATGTGACGTCACGACCACATGAGTTACACTGACGGCTGAGACACAGACCGCGTCCCGCGCGATACACGCGCATGCGTGATGCAGTCCGCGGCAGCGCCTCGCCGCACCATGTGACGTCACGACCACATGAGTTACACTGACGGCTGAGACACAGACCGCGTCCCGTGCGATACACGCGCATGCGTGATGCAGTCCGCGGCAGCGCCTCGCCGCACCATGTGACGTCACGACCACATGAGTTACACTGACGGCTGAGACACAGACCGCGTCCCGTGCGATACACGCGCATGCGTGATGCAGTCCGCGGCAGCGCCTCGCCGCACCATGTGACGTCACGACCACATGAGTTACACTGACGGCTGAGACACAGACCGCGTCCCGCGCGATACACGCGCATGCGTGATGCAGTCCGCGGCAGCGCCTCGCCGCACCATGTGACGTCACGACCACATGAGTTACACTGACGGCTGAGACACAGACCGCGTCCCGTGCGATACACGCGCATGCGTGATGCAGTCCGCGGCAGCGCCTCGCCGCACCTTGTGACGTCACGACCACATGAGTTACACTGACGGCTGAGACACAGACCGCGTCCCGTGCGATACACGCGCATGCGTGATGCAGTCCGCGGCAGCGCCTCGCCGCACCTTGTGACGTCACGACCACATGAGTTACACTGACGGCTGAGACACAGACCGCGTCCCGTGCGATACACGCGCATGCGTGATGCAGTCCGCGGCAGCGCCTCGCCGCACCATGTGACGTCACGACCACATGAGTTACACTGACGGCTGAGACACAGACCGCGTCCCGTGCGATACACGCGCATGCGTGATGCAGTCCGCGGCAGCGCCTCGCCGCACCTTGTGACGTCACGACCACATGAGTTACACTGACGGCTGAGACACAGACCGCGTCCCGTGCGATACACGCGCATGCGTGATGCAGTCCGCGGCAGCGCCTCGCCGCACCTTGTGACGTCACGACCACATGAGTTACACTGACGGCTGAGACACAGACCGCGTCCCGTGCGATACACGCGCATGCGTGATGCAGTCCGCGGCAGCGCCTCGCCGCACCTTGTGACGTCACGACCACATGAGTTACACTGACGGCTGAGACACAGACCGCGTCCCGTGCGATACACGCGCATGCGTGATGCAGTCCGCGGCAGCGCCTCGCCGCACCTTGTGACGTCACGACCACATGAGTTACACTGACGGCTGAGACACAGACCGCGTCCCGTGCGATACACGCGCATGCGTGATGCAGTCCGCGGCAGCGCCTCGCCGCACCTTGTGACGTCACGACCACATGAGTTACACTGACGGCTGAGACACAGACCGCGTCCCGCGCGATACACGCGCATGCGTGATGCAGTCCGCGGCAGCGCCTCGCCGCACCTTGTGACGTCACGACCACATGAGTTACACTGACGGCTGAGACACAGACCGCGTCCCGTGCGATACACGCGCATGCGTGATGCAGTCCGCGGCAGCGCCTCGCCGCACCTTGTGACGTCACGACCACATGAGTTACACTGACGGCTGAGACACAGACCGCGTCCCGCGCAATACACGCGCATGCGTGATGCAGTCCGCGGCAGCGCCTCGCCGCACCTTGTGACGTCACGACCACATGAGTTACACTGACGGCTGAGACACAGACCGCGTCCCGTGCGATACACGCGCATGCGTGATGCAGTCCGCGGCAGCGCCTCGCCGCACCTTGTGACGTCACGACCACATGAGTTACACTGACGGCTGAGACACAGACCGCGTCCCGTGCGATACACGCGCATGCGTGATGCAGTCCGCGGCAGCGCCTCGCCGCACCATGTGACGTCACGACCACATGAGTTACACTGACGGCTGAGACACAGACCGCGTCCCGTGCGATACACGCGCATGCGTGATGCAGTCCGCGGCAGCGCCTCGCCGCACCTTGTGACGTCACGACCACATGAGTTACACTGACGGCTGAGACACAGACCGCGTCCCGTGCGATACACGCGCATGCGTGATGCAGTCCGCGGCAGCGCCTCGCCGCACCTTGTGACGTCACGACCACATGAGTTACACTGACGGCTGAGACACAGACCGCGTCCCGCGCGATACACGCGCATGCGTGATGCAGTCCGCGGCAGCGCCTCGCCGCACCTTGTGACGTCACGACCACATGAGTTACACTGACGGCTGAGACACAGACCGCGTCCCGTGCGATACACGCGCATGCGTGATGCAGTCCGCGGCAGCGCCTCGCCGCACCTTGTGACGTCACGACCA
>OX246738.1:80349764-80371191 GCA_945910005.1 Isoperla grammatica
GGAGGAGGGCTCCGTTTGGGCTTGCAAAGGCTAATTATCACATTACGTCTCGCGGCGAATCAATACCAATGAAATTATATTGCCATGGATAAACAAACAGTTAATTTATTTAAGTGACGTCAATGTTGGTTGAATCAACACGTCCCGCGGGCGCCTACTTTATGCTGCGATACTTATTCCGGAGAACGCCCATCTTAGCCTACTTGAAAACTAATTTTTTATTAGGGAATTAGTTAATTGTACTTTACTTTCACACATTTCACTTGAACATATTATTTGAGAAATATTAATTACGCAAAGAGTTCGACTCAAATCGTTTGTATGATTGTATCGTTAAAATCATATTCAATATCGGTATGTGGGCTCGAATACCGTCTATTCACGTTGTCGTCAGTGTCGTCTTGAATAGAATAACAATTAATCCAATGGCTATAAATCGTACCAGCAACACGTGGATGTCTGTGGCTTCTGTAGTCAGGATAGAGTTTCCAGTCAAATGGCTTCAAGCATAAACAATACACCGGTATATCGTACCAGCAACACGTGGATGTGTGTGGCTTCTGTAGTCAGGATAGAGTTTCCAGTCAAATGGCTACAAGCATAAACAATACACCGGTATATCGTACCAGCAACACGTGGATGTGTGTGGCTTCTGTAGTCAGGATAGAGTTTCCAGTCAAATGGCTTCAAGCATAAACAATACACCGGTATATCGTACCAGCAACACGTGGATTTGTGTGGCTTCTGTAGTCAGAATAGAGTTTCCAGTCAAATGGCTTCAAGCATAAACAATACACCGGTATATCGTACCAGCAACACGTGGATGTGTGTGGCTTCTGTAGTCAGGATAGAGTTTCCAGTCAAATGGCTTCAAGCATAAACAATACACCGGTATATCGTACCAGCAACACGTGGATGTGTGTGGCTTCTGTAGTCAGGATAGAGTTTCCAGTCAAATGGCTTCAAGCATAAACAATACACCGGTATATCGTACCAGCAACACGTAGATGTGTGTGGCTTCTGTAGTCAGGATAGAGTTTCCAGTCAAATGGCTACAAGCATAAACAATACACCGGTAAATCGTACCAGCAACACGTGGATGTCTGTGGCTTCTGTAGTCAGGATAGAGTTTCCAGTCAAATGGCTTCAAGCATAAACAATACACCGGTATATCGTACCAGCAACACGTGGATTTGTGTAGCTTCTGTAGTCAGGATAGAGTTTCCAGTCAAATAGCTACAAGCATAAACAATACACCGGTATATCGTACCAGCAACACGTGGATTTGTGTGGCTTCTGTAGTCAGGATAGAGTTTCCAGTCAAATGGCTACAAGCATAAACAATACACTGGTATATCGTACCAGCAACACGTGGATGTGTGTGGCTTCTGTAGTCAGGATAGAGTTTCCAGTCAAATGGCTACAAGCATAAACAATACACTGGTATATCGTACCAGCAACACGTGGATGTGTGTGGCTTCTGTAGTCAGGATAGAGTTTCCAGTCAAATGGCTACAAGCATAAACAATACACCGGTATATCGTACCAGCAACACGTGGATGTGTGTGGCTTCTGTAGTCAGGATAGAGTTTCCAGTCAAATGGCTTCAAGCATAAACAATACACCGGTATATCGTACCAGCAACACGTGGATGTGTGTGGCTTCTGTAGTCAGGATAGAGTTTCCAGTCAAATGGCTACAAGCATAAACAATACACCGGTATATCGTACCAGCAACACGTGTATGTGTGTGGCTTCTGTAGTCAGGATAGAGTTTCCAGTCAAATGGCTACAAGCATAAACAATACACCGGTATATCGTACCAGCAACACGAGGATTTGTTTGGCTTTTGTAGTCAGGATAGAGTTTCCAGTCAAATGGCTACAAGCAGTGGCGGACTGGCAGGTACGGAACTACGGAAACCCGTACGGGGCCCCCCCGGGTGGGGGCCCCCTTGAGGGCCACCACCCAACACCCTGAAAATATCTTACGCTATATAGATTATGAAACAATAGTAAGAAGAGCATATGTATCTCAAAGGGACATATAGGCCATCTAGAAGTACTACAAAGATTTCCGCTTTCCTCCTCAGAGCTTACTTTTTTATAGTTTAGTTTGAAATAAAAACATGCCAGTGCTGGAAATTTCTTTAATTTTATTTTTAAAGTGGTGTTCACAGTTACAGTTCAGCATGTTGTTGCACTTGCACATACTTATCATAGTTTATCGATTTTTAAACGTGTTTATATGCGTTTTAAATAAATTATAGGAAACAATATAGTTTGAAATATCCAACTGCCAGTGGTGGGAAAGTTCTTTCATTAATTTAATTTGTTAGTGGTGTTCACAGTTCAACATGTTGTTCGACACACCTATAATCATTTGTCGATTTATACACATGTTTATATGCGTTATAAACAAATCAATAGGATACAAGAACCCTCAAGATTTCTGCTCGCTAGCTCGCTACTTGAGGGTGACTCTTGATTGTTTGCGAGTAAACTTTGGTATATCTGAAAGGACTATTTTGCCAGGCTCAGTAAAAATGAAATAAAGGAGTTTTCAAGTCGTATGTCATTACAAAACCACTTTCCATAAAATAGCTGACTGACAAATCGGGCTGATCGCGTGTCTATAAGCGTTCAAGATTTAAAAAAGCGAACTTTGTGGCAAAAATATATCTATCGGCGCCAACTGAAATCCGATCCAGCGCAGCACTAGCCATAAGATTATTTATCAAATGTCAGGATCGAACTCCTCCTAGACCTATATGACGTAAGGAATTATCAGTGTAATATTACTTTAGTTTTATTGTTTTTCATGATACGATTTCGCCTCAAAACGCGTTTTAAACCACTAAGCATCATGCAGGGCCAAAAAAATTTTCGCCTACGGCGACATTGCCTCCGACGGCCGGGGCTTTGCCCCAGACCCCAGCTACATCCCGCTCCCTTGTTGAGAGTACAAATAACACAATGCGAGTGGACAACTAGTCTAGTAGTCAATTTTTGTAGAGGGTTGTGAAACAATATAGTTTGAAATATACAACTGCCAGTAGGAAAGTTTCTTCTTCAATTTCGTTTTTTAAAGTAGTGTTCACAGTTCAACACGTCGTTGTTTCACATAACCATCATCATTTAATCGATTTTAAAACGTGTTTTTATGCGTTCCAAACAAAATAATAGGCTGAAAATTTTTCGCCTCCGGCGGCTGGGGCTTCGCCCCAGACCCCTTAAAGCTTCGCCAAGTCCCGGGGCCCCTAAGATCCTTTTCCGTACGGGGCCCTTACCCCCCCAGTCCGCCTCTGGCTACAAGCATAAACAATACACCGGTATATCGTACCAGCAACACGAGGATTTGTTTGGCTTTTGTAGTCAGGATAATATGGCTTCCAGTCAAACTTGTTGGCTGCCAAACGAATTACTAGGCATACATTAATTTTACACATTGATAAGTTATTTCATGAAATCAATTAGCTTGTGACTATGATGTCATGTTTTTAGGATGCATGAATAATGCAGTAATTTCAATTGTATGTTTTCTCGTGCAGCTGCTTTTCTGTAACCTAAGATGGTTACACTTACAGCTCTGTGGTTACAGACGACACAAACGCAGCTGATCTTGTTATTCACGCACCGACGCACGTCTCCTGACATAGTAAGGTTTGTTCGTGTCTTTGTTTGTCCTGTCACACCTTTCTTATTACACTTTGACTTAGGTGTGCGGGTAACTTGTTCCCGGTTTTGCTTTGTAGGTCTAAGCTCATAAGTTTCATGCTAATTATCTTTAGCCCTACACTTGGTTCTGTAGACTTACACCTGCTCAAGCAAGAGGCAGATGTACTAAATATTCTGCACCTGACGTAAAGAGTGTACAATAAAACACCAATGCTTCTCTTAATTAACTAACACTACGCAAACTAAATTACTAAAACTAACTAAAAAACCAAAGAACTAAATTAAAAAAACACCCGGACAGAAAAACGTATTTTCCCTTCAATTTACATGTAAAGAGTGATTAATAAAAAATCATAACCTGTGATTGGTAGGCAATATACTCGCGACACGCAACGCAATCTTACTGAAAACCGAAGTCAGAAACCTGGCATTTTTTACAGCGCGTGACTCGAAAATAAATACCGGCATGCATCTACTTTTGTAGCTCCACAATGACACCCTCAATCAATCAACCGCAAAACAAAACTAAACATAATTTCGACCATCTTGTTGATAGCGATATTGATATAGGCCTAACACGTCGGTTTCTAATGCCGAATTATTTATTTTCGACTGCGAATTGTGATGCGACAGGGGGCGGGAGGGCGAAACTGCGAAATAAATCAATTTTAAGGTCGCGTGAGCATAAAACATAAAGTAAGCTGAGGGACAACTATTTGGCCTTGGGTAGGACTAGGGGAGGGTTCATCATACGTTGTCCTAGCCAAGCCTCGTGGCCTCCAACCTGACCTACGACAATCATGGTTGACCGCCTCACCCAAACAACAAATCACTTCTCCCTCCGCCGCGCCAGACTTCCTTCAGACAATGCAACGGTTCTTCAAGTAGGCGTTGAGTCACACATTAGACAGTATTGATTATCAAGCTATGCCATTCCATACTGCAAGATGCGTTGCTGGACACCGAAAAAAACATTGTCGTTTTCTCGCCTACCTGGCATTTTTATAAGCGACATCAATAGCGACAACAATTAGTTTATTATCTATTATTGGGGTAGCCTAGTTATTCTACCTGCAGAGCCCAAAGGTAGGGTTATATCTGCTAGGCCTACCGTACCGGTATTTGTTATCTTATATTGTTGAATAATACAACAAAGCTTGTATTAGGGTTATTGTCTAACAAGAGATAAAAGTAACCTTACCCTTGATATTGCTGTGCAAAGGAGTTTGCCCACTAGATCCTCCTCTGCGGTGGCGGGATATTGAATCTGTTAATAGTTCCCATGTCACTCAATTTACGCGATTATAACACTTCGAATCAAAGCTAAAGCACGCTTCCAGAAATAGTAAACAACACTACACACACGCCACTGTGACACTTGAATACACACGCTGGTTGCAGCGTGGCAACCGCTATGTTTGCGCTATCTACCGACGAAAAAGTGAACCTGTACGAATTTTTGTCGATAACGGTAGAAACCGCTCTTGTCGACTTCTGTTTGGCGCTAGTTATGAATGGAGTAGAGCAAATCGAGTGCTCTTGTACTAAACTAATACAATATTTTACATTACCTAACCATTATTATTGCCTTTTATTTGTTATTTAGCCACGAAGATATTATCCTCATTAGGAATGTAGTATCAGTGTCTGAAATATTACTAGGCTACAACCTACCCCCATGCTCACATTAGATAAATAAAACACCTTGGTACTCAATTATGGGGACTGGTTTACAGTGGGGAATATTATTTATTTGATACATTAGGGGTATTTGAAAACAAATGTCCGATGAATGCTTACATTAGAAGAATTATGATGATTGAATCTTACGCCACATTCTTTGGCAACGCTGTGACTTACGGTCCAATCTTCCACCGTACTCACTCCCGTTCACTCTGTTCACTCCCGATTCACTCACGTCTCACTCACGTCCACCGACCACTACCGTCGACTGTTTGTTCACGAAATAAACTAAATCAAACTTTCTTGTGCCACAATTCACGTTTAATACGTTTTGGAATTTCAAAAACAACATGAGTTATAATTAATTAAAACAAAATATAGAATACACTTTTTCTTTGTTAGTTATCTTTTAAGTTATAATATTGTGGTGTACAGTCCAATCTTCACCGCAATCATTACTGTTCATAATGACCGTGGTCTCCCAACTAATTCCCGTCGACGACTGTGGACTGTTCCTCCTGTTCATGGTAGCTCGTTATCTTCACCCCTACCCTTACGCCTGGAGGATCTATCCCGGTGGTTGTAAGGTAACCAGTTCAGATTTCCTCGTACTATATCCTGTTCTTCGGTTGATGCTTTTCTTGTTGTCCACCGGACTTAGTTGTACGTGGAGGCGTCAACACTTCCCCTTGGTTGGAACATTCTAGGAGGATTCTGTCTAGTCGCCATCCAGTCTGCCGATTCATTCGAGCCTCCCTATCTTGGGTCTCTGCTTCGCGCGACAATCCGCACCAGAGCCACCACAATCATCTCTTGGTCTAGGGAACCAGCCATTACTTTCAATCCTCCTATTATAGATCTCTCGCATACACTTGACATATAACATATAGGGCTTGATAGTGTATACTGTTACAACACTACTGATCGAAATTATAGATAGGGCTTTTTCAATCGATTACTGTATGGGGAAATCATTGATCAAAGCATTGGTTATTAAGCGAGCGAAGCGAGCGTTTCCACGAGACTCTTATGGCACTTCGTTCTGTTTTTTTTTTGTTTGTTTTTTTTTGTTTTTTTTTGTTTTTATGTCTGTCGATAGCGGTCGAACGGAATGTCCGATCAACTTGAAATTTGGACCATCCACAAGCCTCGATGTGGATTGAAGGTGTATAGTTTTGAGGCAAAATCGTTCGAAAAGTTACAAAGTTACACCATAGTTACTGCAAAATATTTTTCTGAAACAAAATGGCGGCAAAATGTGAGATAGCCATATTTTTCTAAAGCTTTTTCCGGTCACGAATATGTTCATTTTATGGCGATACAATTAATATTGGCAAAGTTACTCAAAAGTTACTCGAAAATATTTTTCTGAAACACAGTAACAGAAAAATGTGAGGTGGCTATCTTATAGTAAATTTTTGTCCGGTCACGAATATACTAATTTAAACGCGATCAGACACGTATTCGAGGTAGAAATTACATTTGTATTGCTGTCAATAACTGTTAGTAACGGTGGCGGACCGCGGCGAAAACAAGACACCGAAAATTGTTAGCAACGCACACTGCACGACGTCCAACAATGTCGGGAAGTATAATAGCTATGGAAATTAGAAACATTTTTGCAATGCGCATTCTTGAATTGTTGTTTGTATTAGCATTGAAATCTTTTCGCCAGAAAGTGCGTAGATATTGACGCGCTCGCTTATCAACGCGTCAAACAGAGCGTTTTCCTAGTGTTAGTATATATTACTTATTCCAATTAATTCATAATGAATGTGGGTTGGCAGTAAAAGCAGCGCAACAAACAATAGAAGTGACTACCAAGCGCGAAACTATACTTACTAAAAATAACTGTAAAAAACTAATTACAATAATAAACAATAAACATAAAACAATACAGTGAAACAGGGAAAATGTTATAATAGTAATTAAAACCTCACAGTGATAGCAAGTAGACCTAATATTAATCAAATAGACAAAAGTGAAAAAGCAAATCTACAGTTGTATTATTCAAGTATAATACATGATACAAAAATATATTTTAAAAATGAACTGAAAAAACGCGATTTAAAAAATTACAGAAAGGGACAAAGTGTCTTCAAAATAAAACCGTGTGATGCCAAATCCCATGAGCGACACGCCAAGAACTCGACACGTTGAAAAATAAACACCCTCACACCCCATCCATCCTCGGTTAAGTCCTCGAGTCCTCAAATCCTCAACGAAGTAAGTGCAACCACCACGACATCCAAGACCCATCCCCAGTCAATCAGTCACCCCCTCCGGCTTGGGGGGCTCCCATTTTGTAACGTATAAAAACCACATTTATAATTACAATTAACTATTAGTTACTCGGGAACATTTGAACATTTTGAATTCAGTGTTTTAGTTCTTACGAAACCACAATTCGGTCATATTACCTTCTAATAGCGTTCTCAAGATATTACTAAAACTAAAGGTCACTAACTTAGAGCAGCTTTAAAACAACTCACGAGTTTGTCATCCGATTGATTCACGCATCTTAAATTAATTGTCAGCAGTAGTAGTGGCGCTGTGCGCTGGCGCAAGGGAATTCAATCCTTCTTGAAAGCAAATACCTTACTAAAACAATACAGGAAACTGGACCCACTTAACATTGAGCGCATGGCGACACAGCTCTGCAGCGAACCTGGCGGCTTGACTTCACAAAACGCGCGCGATTCAAATCAAAGTGGAGTAGAAATAAATAGAATAATATCGCCTACATGAAGTTTGTAGTTAATCTCTTATAGTATCAACATGTAAATGAAGGTTTTTCTGGTAATCGGGTATGGTTTAGCCAACATATTAAAATGTGCACTGATTATTCTTTACGTTTTATCAATAATCATTGACAGTTTTGCCAGTAAAGTATATTCCATTCTGAATGGCCATGTTGTGATCGTCTTTTGTTTTTGTTTATAACCTCAAAATGCCATCGACCGAAAACGTTTGTCAGTGTTGTTTTAAAACATACTTTTTGGACGTTTGGATGGATGCAATAAGGCTCAATTTCCTTTTGCTTTACAATCTCGACCGGACAGTGTCCTTAAGAGAAGTGTGATAAGAGTACAAAGGTGTTAAAACATACTGGGCCTAGTATTCTGCTGCCACTATGTGTACATATGAGTAGGGCTAACGCTGTGAAGGTCTAGACATACGACCTTTAGGGGGAGGGGATATTTAGGCCTAGACCTGCATTGAATATTAATTTAAAGCTAAAAATACGTGTATAGTTTGACATAATCTAAACAAAATAATATGTAATACAGTAAATTATAGAAAACAAATGTTAATAAGTTAAACACAACGTTTCACGCATATCGGCCTAGAAAGAGGTGCTGAATCAGTATCGGGATTTCAGTCGATAAAAGAAGCCGGCACAGCGAGTAAACTTCATCGCGTCGATAATTCACAAAGTACTTACCTCAAGCCGCTACTAGGCCAGGCTGTCGCCAGAAATCGACGGGAGCTTCCCGTATTATTTTAGTAAGGTATTTGTTGATGGGTAAGGCTGTGATGTAGAGGTGTAACAAGTGCACAGGGAGCGTTGCGAGCGATCCGGCCAACGGTCACTGAATGTAGGATACACACAATTTGACTTCTTTGGAATCTTTGGAAATTTTTACCAAAAACCTTAGTAAACAATTAACCTATCGGTTGTTTTTTACAATAATAAGAAGTGCACTGCCTCCTCGATGGGGTTTCGGTTAATTCTAGTAGGCGGAGATCAATGGCCGGAACGCTCGCAGCGCTGCAGTGTCGTTTGTTGAACCATACCGTACGCCTCCCCAAAACTAGGGACATGGCCCTTTCTAGGTCGAGCTTTGCCTTCGGAGCCCCCGAGAAGGCTGTGAAACAATGGAACGTTTAGGAGCTACGGACTTCGCGAGCTCTACGTAGGGCCTACTAAATACTAAAATAAAGTCCTCCCAACGAATCTATTCTCATGCTTTCATCACAGGCCATGTCCAGAATGGCAACTTAACTTGTCATTCCTCCGTGTGCTTGATGGAAGATTGCGTCGGATTGTTCTCAGTTCGTGAGTTGGCCAACTTGTCCGATGTTGATAAATGGTAATTCTCTCATTTGTGTAAGTTGCTGTTAATATTATTACACGATGAATATTTTAAAAAATTAAATACAAATATAAGTTTGTAGTAACAAAACCAATAAGTCATGTTTGAAGAGAAATGATGATTGAAAATAGATCCCGGGCACCCAGCCATTCACAGCTTTCGATACCAAGAAATGGCGGAAACGCCGGTGTTCAAACGACTTTATTTCATAAAACTAAAGTAGGACGGACTATACCTTTACAGTTTAGACCTACCTCTAGAACACAGTGGAATATTAGAATAAATATTTGCTGCGAGTAGTTTTTCTATGGATCATAATTCATACTGTAAAGTGTGAATTTGTATACATTTTGACAGGCTTTCAATAAAAACTAAAGGCTACCAATGTTGCTCACCGCTTGCTGGATTTTGATAGTTCCTGTGAACTTCTTCGAATTCTCGAACTCTCATTGGGTACACAACAAGGTCTACTTGATCTCCACCTAGCGGAGGCTCGTCGAACTCCCAGTTCGACGACCCTCCGCCAGGCGGAGATCAAGTAGATTTCAACGTTAGCGATCAAAGTTACATGATTGCAGTGCGGGAGCTGCTAATTTCGTCGTGCGCCATCTTAGTATTCGGCAATAGTGCGCGCATGAACACAGGCAGTAAACCGTCCGCGGATGTTTACTTCGAGGCCTCAGGGGTTATGACGAATGCATGAGAATAGATTCGTTGGGAGGACTATACTCCCCTATACTCCCGCACAGCGCAATTCTTCCGAAAAAGAGCGCGGCTTTCTATTTATCTTTGCGTGACAAACTCTATCGTAGACTTGAATATCTCTATCGTAGTGAAGGGCGGTGCACCCTCCAGGCCTCCACTACTATAGAGTGCGATATCATTGAGTGACGCACTCTATCGTAGACTTGAATATCTCTATCGTAGTGAAGGGCGGTGCACCCTCCAGGCCTCCACTACTATAGAGTGCGATATCATTGAGTGACGCACTCTATCGTAGACTTGAATATCTCTATCGTAGTGAAGGGCGGTGCACCCTTCAGGCCTCCACTACTATAGAGTGCGATATCATTGAGTGACGCACTCTATCGTAGACTTGAATATCTCTATCGTAGTGAAGGGCGATGTACCCTCCAGGCCTCCACTACTATAGAGTGCGATATCATTGAGTGACGCACTCTATCGTAGACTTGAATATCTCTATCGTAGTGAAGGGCGGTGCACCCTCCAGGCCTCCACTACTATAGAGTGCGATATCATTGAGTGACGCACTCTATCGTAGACTTGAATATCTCTATCGTAGTGAAGGGCGGTGCACCCTCCAGGCCTCCACTACTATAGAGTGCGATATCATTGAGTGACGCACTCTATCGTAGTGAAGGGCGGTGCACCCTCCAGGCCTCCACTACTATAGAGTGCGATATCATTGAGTGACGCACTCTATCGTAGACTTGAATATCTCTATTGTAGTGGAGGGCGATGTACCCTCCAGGCCTCACCTCCACTACTATAGAGTGCGATATCATTGAGTGACGCACTCTATTGTAGACTTGAATATCTCTATCGTAGTGGAGGGCGATGTACCCTCCAGGCCTCTACTACTATAGAGTGCGATATCATTGAGTGACGCACTCTATCGTAGACTTGAATATCTCTATCGTAGTGAAGGGCGATGTACCCTCCAGGCCTCCACTACTATAGAGTGCGATATCATTGAGTGACGCACTCTATCGTAGACTTGAATATCTCTATCGTAGGTAAGGGCGGTGCAGCCTCCAGGCCTCCACTACTATAGAGTGCGATATCATTGAGTGACGCACTCTATCGTAGACTTGAATATCTCTATCGTAGTGAAGGGCAGTGTACCCTCCAGGCCTCCACTACTATAATGTGCGATATCATTGAGTGACGCACTCTATCGTAGACTTGAATATCTCTATCGTAGTGAAGGGCGATGTACCCTCCAGGCCTCCACTACTATAGAGTGCGATATCATTGAGTGACGCACTCTATCGTAGACTTGAATATCTCTATCGTAGTGAAGGGCGGTGCACCCTCCAGGCCTCCACTACTATAGAGTGCGATATCATTGAGTGACGCACTCTATCGTAGACTTGAATATCTCTATCGTAGTGGAGGGCGGTGTACCCTCCAGGCCTCCACTACTATAGAGTGCGATATCATTGAGTGACGCACTCTATCGTAGACTTGAATATCTCTATCGTAGTGGAGGGCGGTGTACCCTCCAGGCCTCCACTACTATAGAGTGCGATATCATTGAGTGACGCACTCTATCGTAGACTTGAATATCTCTATCGTAGTGAAGGGCGGTGCACCCTCCAGGCCTCCACTACTTTAGAGTGCGTCACTCAATATATCGCACTCTATAGTAGTGGAGGCCTGCAGGGTGCACCGCCCTTCACTACGATAGAGTGCGTCACTCAATGATCGCACTCTATAGTAGTGGAGGCCTGGAGGGTGCACCGCCCTTCACTACGATAGAGATATTCAAGTCTACGATAGAGTTCGTCACTCAATGATATCGCACTCTATAGTAGTGGAGGCCTGGAGGGTGCACCGCCCTTCACTACGATAGAGATATTCAAGTCTACGATAGAGTGCGTCACTCAATGATATCGCACTCTATAGTAGTGGAGGCCTGGAGGGTACACCGCCCTTCACTATGATAGAGATATTCAAGTCTACGATAGAGTGCGTCACTCAATGATATCGCACTCTATAGTAGTGGAGGCCTGGAGGGTACACCGCCCTTCACTACGATAGAGATATTCAAGTCTACGATAGAGTTCGTCACTCAATGATATCGCACTCTATAGTAGTGGAGGCCTGGAGGGTGCACCGCCCTTCACTACGATAGAGATATTCAAGTCTACGATAGAGTGCGTCACTCAATGATATCGCACTCTATAGTAGTGGAGGCCTGGAGGGTGCACCGCCCTTCACTACGATAGAGATATTCAAGTCTACGATAGAGTGCGTCACTCAATGATATCGCACTCTATAGTAGTGGAGGCCTGGAGGGTACACCGCCCTCCACTACGATAGAGTGCGTCACTCAATGATATCGCACTCTATAGTAGTGGAGGCCTGGAGGGTGCACCGCCCTTCACTACGATAGAGATATTCAAGTCTACGATAGAGTTCGTCACTCAATGATATCGCACTCTATAGTAGTGGAGGCCTGGAGGGTGCACCGCCCTTCACTACGATAGAGATATTCAAGTCTACGATAGAGTGCGTCACTCAATGATATCGCACTCTATAGTAGTGGAGGCCTGAAGGGTGCACCGTACTTCACTACGATAGAGATATTCAAGTCTACGATAGAGTGCGTCACTCAATGATATCGCACTCTATAGAAGTGGAGGCCTGGAGGGTGCATCGCCCTTCACTACGATAGAGTGCGTCACTCAATGATATCGCACTCTATAGTAGTGGAGGCCTGGAGGGTACACCGCCCTTCACTATGATAGAGATATTCAAGTCTACGATAGAGTGCGTCACTCAATGATACCGCACTCTATAGTAGTGGAGGCCTGGAGGGTACACCGCCCTTCACTACGATAGAGATATTCAAGTCTACGATAGAGTGCGTCACTCAATGATATCGCACTCTATAGTAGTGGAGGCCTGGAGGGTACACCGCCCTTCACTACGATAGAGATATTCAAGTCTACGATAGAGTGCGTCACTCAATGATATCGCACTCTATAGTAGTGGAGGCCTGGAGGGTACACCGCCCTTCACTACGATAGAGTGCGTCACTCAATGATATCGCACTCTATAGTAGTGGAGGCCTGGAGGGTACACCGCCCTTCACTACGATAGAGTGCGTCACTCAATGATATCGCACTCTATAGTAGTGGAGGCCTGGAGGGTGCACCGCCCTTCACTACGATAGAGTGCGTCACTCAATGATATCGCACTCTATAGTAGTGGAGGCCTGGAGGGTGCACCGCCCTTCACTACGATAGAGATATTCAAGTCTACGATAGAGTGCGTCACTCAATGATATCGCACTCTATAGTAGTGGAGGCCTGGAGGGTACACCGCCCTTCACTACGATAGAGATATTCAAGTCTACGATAGAGTGCGTCACTCAATGATATCGCACTCTATAGTAGTGGAGGCCTGGAGGGTGCACCGCCCTTCACTACGATAGAGATATTCAAGTCTACGATAGAGTGCGTCACTCAATGATATCGCACTCTATAGTAGTGGAGGCCTGGAGGGTGCACCGCCCTTCACTACGATAGAGATATTCAAGTCTACGATAGAGTGCGTCACTCAATGATATCGCACTCTATAGTAGTGGAGGCCTGGAGGGTGCACCGCCCTTCACTACGATAGAGATATTCAAGTCTACGATAGAGTGCGTCACTCAATGATATCGCACTCTATAGTAGTGGAGGCCTGGAGGGTACACCGCCCTTCACTACGATAGAGATATTCAAGTCTACGATAGAGTGCGTCACTCAATGATATCGCACTCTATAGTAGTGGAGGCCTGGAGGGTGCACCGCCCTTCACTACGATAGAGATATTCAAGTCTACGATAGAGTGCGTCACTCAATGATATCGCACTCTATAGTAGTGGAGGCCTGGAGGGTGCACCGCCCTTCACTACGATAGAGATATTCAAGTCTACGATAGAGTGCGTCACTCAATATCTTGCACGCCCACTTGTGATAGAAGTCGTAAGTCACTGACACGCGCTCGATAGTTGGAACTACCGCTGGGGGTAATTATTGTCTTCTATGTTACGCACACCACACAATTGCAGGATGCTATTAACGTTGTTTTTGTACGTATCATCATTTTTATTATCATTATTATTTATTCATTATTCATTAATATCATTATTATTCTAGCAGTTATCGTAAAAATGTGTCCCCATTGGGGATCGCACCCAGGTCCTCCAGCTTTCCGTACCGACGCTTTACCAACTGTTCGATTGTCCAGCTTGGTAAAACAATTATTACAAATAGCAATTCAGTAAAGATGTGTTCCCATGGCCCGATAGCTCAGTTGATAGGAAAGCCAATGGACCTGAGTTCGACCACCAGCAGGGACACATTTTTACGACAATTATTGCTATCATTCAATAGTATTATTATTAATATTAATTGAAACTGGTATGTGCGTGTGCGTGTATGAAATATAATTTTATGTGGAAGAGTGTTTTTAGTATTGTAATATACAATTATATTTTAATTGCCAAAGCTTAAATTTTGTCCTATTTTGACGAATAAAAAACGTAGGAGTAATGTTTTTTCTGAATATTCCGTAATGTTAATCAAAAGTTAAAAAAGTTCAGTAGTTTACACTTTTTCAAAGTTGACTCCAGGTATTTATCTTATCTTCAGGGGAAATCTCGACAGGTGTCCGCTCGTCGCTCACTGATCGAAACCGAGCCGGCCGCCGAGTGGGGGTAAAAGTAGGGGAGTTATTTCAGCTACCTGGCTGAATTCTCTCCTACAGTAGTGTTCCGCAGGAGTTTACACCAAGCTTTCAGGTAATTTTCTTGGTACACCCCTAGAGCAAAGTCCAGTCGAGCAATTATCTCCATTCAAACTCGAGCAAAGGACGAGGAATTCAGATGACTGAATATGATAATGTGTTACTTGTTCCTCTCCATTAGACAGGTATTTGGTAATTACCAGGTATTTATACTTGTTTACTGCTGTTTTTTTACTTTGAGATATACTCAATAATTAGAGTTAAATTCGTTTTAGTTGAAATTTGCACATATTTCTCATACAGATTACTTTTTTGATTTCGTGTCTACGACAAAAATTGACAATTTACGCCGTGGAATGAAAAGATTAAATACATTAGTTAGAGCATACCGATGGTCTGGGTTCGAGTCCTAGCTAAGTTTATTTTCTCAATATTTATTTAAAACATTGTATTATCATAGCAAAAATGTATCTACGCACGAAACTCGTTCATATATGATAGTTAATTGTGTTAATTTAGTTCAAAATCACATTTGGTTCGTGACTTTGTACTACTGGAAAATGAAAATGTTATTTTACATCCTTATTCAAATACTAATACATTGCTTATTGGTGACCCACGAATTGCATTGAATAGTGTTTCCAAAAATACCACACGCCTACTATTCGATATCCAAGGGGACAAAACAAACCTGGGTTTAACCAATAAACGAGATGCTGACTGGAAGCGAATAACACAAATATTCAATTGATTGTTGTAAAATCACTAATAAGCATTATATTAATCTTCCAGTTTGATCCACATATCATTTTATGTGTGTGAATGTGTGTGCATTTTTCAATTAAATTATAATATGGTACAGGTATAGCCTAATTGACATTTTGTTATCACAAAACGAATGTTTCTATCGTTAAATAGTAAAATTGTTATAATCGAAATAGCCTAATTACAATTATTATGTACTTTAATAATCAAAACTCAACTCGCTCTCACTTTGTTAATTATAATAACAAAACTTTATGCTGCTCGTAAATTCCGTTGTTTTTGTCCTACAGACAAAAATAAAAAAACATTTTTCATCAAAATTAAAACTTGTCAACAATTTCGCAACATTTGCAGTTAAAAACATAATTTTGCTACTATTCATAAATGTACTCGGCAAAACGAACGTAATTATTTTAATAGCTATAGCCATGTCCTGTTTTCATTCAATGTGCATGAATGCCTCACATTCTTCAAGGCGATGAGGTCCGATCGTTCTTGGAAAACAAGAAATCCCGGGGTAGCTTATCTTTCAACGTATCTAGGGGTATCCAAAACGGCGGGAAAATGGTGTGGCCATGGTGTAAACTCCCGCGGAACACTACTGTACGAACGGACCATAGTCAACTGTTCAACGTACAAAGGTCGTGACATTGTCCTATGCTTGGTATATGCAGCCAGGTATTTGTCGGTACGACTGGATACCGCATAACACTATCCACTATCCAGGGAAAAAGTTCCATTGAAGGAAGCTTTTAGCTTCACTCCCCCCCCCCCCCCCCCTCCCCCACACACCATGGACTCCGACCAGGTGCAATCCACCTCCCCCACACTTTCCCTAAACCACTCTATCTGGGTACACCCAAGTCCCACGCCCTCCCCCACAGGCAAAGCCAACCACTCCATCCTTTTATGGCCTTTAGTGGCCGGCGTAGGTAAACCCATCTCGAATTTCATCCCTATCCAACAACGCCTACAAGATCTGCTGCTCCTTGAACTCTCCCAGCCACCACCTCCGTCAACTATTCACAAATCACAACCCCTGTTACATTCGACAGAAAACCAAAATTTAAATATCCCTTCCCTCCCCACACCCTAAATGAACATTATACCAACAACTCATAAGGAAACTGGATTTATCTCCCTATTCACCTATAGACCATTATCTATTTAAATATCTGCACAGCCACATTATTTTCTGTCTTTCATGTTCATGTACTTATAAGCTAGACTGTAACTATGTTATATTGTAAACTATACTGTACTATTATAAAGGAAGCTAAAGAGAGTCCCCACCTATTAGGGGCACTCTGCAGTAGTCGTCTTCCCACTAAGGTGGGAAGACTGTGGGAAGACTTACGTTATAAATAAATAAAATAACACCATCTCATGGGCAACGTGTCCCAATGAGACCATGAAAGGACTGAGCGCGATAGGACTGGATACAATGTAAAGCATGTAGCCCTATAATTGCTGCACTATAATATGTATAAGGCTGTGTGTTGACGGAAAGTAGCTCCTTGGAAATCGTGAAGAAATTAATTATTTTAGGTATCTTAAAATTGAGCTAGGACAATGAAAACTAGGACACCTCCTAGACAATTTTATGGTCTTTTCATTAGTGGTGATTATATTAGTGCACATTTCGTTGTTGTTTTGTGGGCCATTTTTCAATTCGTCAATGTGTACCCGGTCAAAAATTGTAAAATGACCCACGGCCAAGTTATCGTTTCAAATGGATCGAGTTTTTTTGTAATGCTGTATTGAACTTATCTCTTGGAGGTGTCCCGTTTTTAATTTTTATTTACTAAGAAATATCAACGTAAAAAAATAAAACATCAATTACAGTCAAAATGCTGCACGACAGTGGAGAGACGCGACCCTTGTGGGGTTTCTTGGAACCTTATAAACTTGGCAACACAGGCGAGGGAGCACGTGGACTAGTAGGCCTACCTGCTTCGGCGGGGTGTGCAGTGCAGATACCAGAGCACGCCGGCCGGCCAGCCAGCCTTCTTTCAAATTCCACTCATTCAATATTTTTCTCAGGAAAACAGAGACTTGCTTGGCTCGCTAATCTCTTGCCGATATGACCTGACATTAGCAAAATTTTATTAGTGGCTCTTTTTTTTTTCATTTTACTAGCATCAGCGAAAAGAAAGAATTATCAGTTGTATTGTCTATGCTAATATAATGTGTATGCCAATTAATAAACAGAAAAATTATAAATGATAACACAGTAATTAACATTGTGGACAACGACGATAACGACGCCAATTATAACACTTTACGCCCACAACTAAAATCAGTTATTTACACTTCACCGTCGGTGTCTTGCCATATGCACCCCATTGTTTTATACAGGTTGGCTGTGGTCGAATCACGTAACACATTTTTATCCGGTGAAGCATTGATTGTAATGCCGTAGACATAAACAGAAGTAAATAAGTATTGAATACAACTAAAGTAAACACAAATAAGCGTGCGTAAGTAATAAGCACCTAAACCAACAGACGCATTGAAGATAATATAAACCTGAATCTGGGAAAGTCTCTTCACCAAAATATTATGCGTAACCTGAGGGGAACCTATATCACTAAAAAGCATCTATGTACACATTCTTTCAACAAACAATGCACACACTCAAGATAGTTACACGCACAATTTCTGTCATATTGAAAAGCATCATCATAATTCATCATAATTAATTGTTAATAGTAATTGTGACATCTAAGTAAACGTGTATACCTACATTCATGCATATAAGTAGCAGCAAGAAGTAATAAATATATTAGTAGTGAAGGGGGATCGAACCAAAACTATATTTATTTTGGTCCAGTTTGCCGTTCGAGAGATTTCGTTTCTCTGTTCAATAGGGAATTTTCGGCTATTTTTTATTTTTTATTGTTCCATAAAGTTCTTTACAATTTTGTAAATATAACCAGATTGTAATGTCAGTGTTTTGACATAGTTTTCATTGATAAAAAGTACATGAAACTTTTACACATAATTATGGTGGGGAAACGGGGAATTACGTCAAACGTTTTGATCTCAACCGACCAATCATATGAAGAAAGGAGGCTCAGAAGATTATTATACTCGAATACCATACTTTTATATCAAATTTGTTTCTAAAATGTCCAGTTAATATTTTTGAACAATAATCAACGCGATAATGTTCAATAATTACAATATTTTAAAAGAATATTAGTAAATATCTGGTTTTAAAATGAAACATCTGAAGAGATTGACAACAATTAAGTGCCATTTTACCAAGTGAGATAGTTGTACATTCCAAAGAGCTTTGATAAATTTACTCAAAGAAGGTGTTGTTTACCAACGATTGACGTTGTGGACCCTTTCACAATAAAAAAAAAAGCGTGAAGGTAAAAATGTACATACAAATTATATACACATTATTTCTGGATAATGGTCTTTCGTTTTTAGGTACTCTGAGCAATATTTTTCCTGGTGAAAATTCCTTATTCGAACAAAATAAAGGTTTTATTCAAATCGGTGCATACCAGTTTAACAGTTCCATTAGTTTTAAATAGGAATCAATTATATTTTCAAACTTACAATTTGTGCGATATATTTTACTACGTATAAAAATGTGTTATGAGATGGCAAGTTACATTAACAGTGGCCTAGGGTTAATTTATTTAAATGAAAGTGAAAGTCTACATTTCTAACAATTCAATTAAACGATAATAATATGTACTAGCTTCGTTCTTTTATCTTCAAACTTCTCAGAAACAGAACTCGTAAAATCGATCCTTTGAAGACAGAGGAATGAAATATACGTGATATATTAATATCGGATACGGTTTTCGTTTCGGTTTACGATTCAAGACCTTCATAACGGTTTCGGTTTTCGGATGATAAAAATAACATGTTTTATCGGTTTTCGGTTCAATCCACTGATTTGCATGAACGCAGGTCTGCATTGAACGATTATAAATACTTTGTTAAAAATCGCAAATAGAAACAGCCCAACGCATGTGTGAAAATTTCGCTTTAGGCTACCTAGTACCTAGCACCCATTGTTATTGAGTATGAATTAAATAGTAAATACTTTTTAAAATGTGTATGCAAATTTGCAATAGAACATTGATCAAAGTCAAATAATGGACGTATCGAGCGATCATAATAGTATAGTAGATTAGATAGGCTACGTGCAGTCGTACATGGTGTTGACCAAATTTGTAACGTTGTCCATTGCGCTTCTTCACAACATTTTTAATTTTCCATACATCTTTCCTGTTTCATTATACATAGTATGTAATACCTAGGGCCTATTGGGATTGGAAAGAATTAGGAATGTCGGTGGGCTAAATTGCTGTGGCGTAGCTAGTGCTGTGGGTGCCATTTTTTGATAACGGTTTTGGTTCGGTTTTCGGTTCGGGAAAAATATTTTTTTTTTGTTTCGGTTCAAACCGGTTCGATCCCCGGTTTCTAACAATGTATTTTGATGAGGAATGTTTTCGAAAATCCCTACAAATTACGTGTTCCAAGGTGGTTTGTCTCAATGGGCCGCAATGTTCGCTGGCCCAGGGGCAACGGTGCCTCGTGCGTCGTGCGTCACTACGCCCCTGGCTACTTCAGATGATGATAATGATGTGTGGGCTTTACGTCTCATATTTTTACAACGATGGCTAATCGAGACGATGAGTGAGTGACTATGATTATGAAAAACACCGCATGACATCTATGCCCAAGCCAGGATTCGAACCTGGAACGCAGAGACAACGGTTTACTAGACAACGCCTAATCCACCGCGGCTAACTACGCTGGTTTGTAGGATTCAGAAATCACCTTATACAAAAGGGACGAAATAAAACGTTTACTCAGGATTTACGGTGACATGACATGGCGGACCAATCTCGACCTCCCTTATGGAAGCTACCCTTGAATCCCTATTTTATCACTTGTCCAACATAGGTTTCTGTCAGAAATTACAGCGAATACTAACGGTAAACTTTAAACAATGGATGTAACAATGTTACTATATATATATATATTATATATATATATATATATATATATATATATATATAAACAATGAACTACCTAGAGGTATGAATTCTGACAGCATTGAATTCCGTTCAAATTATAGAATAGGGGTCCTGAGCAACCATGGTCCAATTGGTAGATATATATATATCTAATATTTGGCCAATTATGTATGGCTAGTACATGAAAATATTTGTACATCAAAATTGCCTACTAGAGGTGCCGGTGCAGCTCACTGGCCCATTTCTTCATAATCTGCGTGCAGTGTCCAGTGTGTCATAAAGGACAAGCAGTTATTAAGCATGGTGTATTTACTTGCCTGCATTTCTAGTAATTACGTAACATACCTTACCTATCATGTACAATTACCAGCAACGCTAGCACAAAATTATGAAGGGGTGTGTTGCCTCCCAAAAATATCACTACCAATGCCCCCCCCCCCCCCCCTCCGCAACAAACGAGCATGCAATTAGCAAGATTGGATTGCTAGTGCAAGTATTATCTGGCATGAACAAATTAAATCAATAAAGTTCAATAATCAATAAAGTAAAGAGAGAGAGAGAGAGGGAGAGAGAGAAGAAAGAGCGAGCGCGGGCATGGTTAGCGGACGGGCTCGGGAGTCGGGGTTGCCGTTTCCATGCTTTACTTAGGTCTTTCTTGCACTCAATCTCACGGAGCGGAGCGGTACATCCTACCCCTACGACCGCTCATCTCAGAC
>OX246738.1:80371391-80436391 GCA_945910005.1 Isoperla grammatica
AACAATTCTTTTAAACATAGTTTATTGTTTATAAGTACTATTAAATGGCAATAGTTCTTAACTTATAGTCTACTATTGATAATTTAATAGTATTTCTATTAACTACTTAGAAGGCAATAATATTTCTGAATGTACTATTTAGCATGAGTAGTAAAACAAAATAACTTTACTGTTGCAGCAATAGTTTTTTGGTTTACTACTGATAAGTTATTTGGTTTTTTAATTAATTATTGGAGTCGAATAATAAAACAAAATTACTTTACTTTCAATGAATACTTGCTTTGTTTACTATTGGTAGCCAACTAGTGTTTTCGGAATAGATTTATTGAATTAGATTTTCAAAATTTAACTATTACCTTACTTAATAGTATATTAATAACTATTGAATGCAATAATTAATAGAACTGATAAAACAAAACATATAGTATTTATTTCTGTTTAATAGTAAATTCATAAGCGGTACATGTTGTTGATAGGTAAATACGGGTAGGCCCTCAGTATTATAATCCACAACTAAATATTTATTATACCTGCACTGTAGGCAATATTGCAGTACATGTTTTACATTTTAAAATGAAATTTAATAGAAATTAGATCAGTTATGTCATCAGTGGGCCGGGAAAATATATGAATGATGGATTATTACACGGCTATTTATAGTGATTGATCAGTGTACATTTATAATCGTTCCTGCATTTTTACTACCATGCACGTGCCTATATGTATATAAATACAAAATAAAAATGGCAGTGCGTAAAGGGCATATGGCGCACGCAAATTATAGGCATGGTAAAAATTCCAGTTGGTGACCAATTGGTATTTGGATGAAAATCAACTGATATGAATTGATATCAGTTAATGTCAATTGATGTCAGTCGGTGTCAATTGGTTCTGCCTGTTGGTACCAGTTGTTGTAGCTGATGTCAATTGATGTCAATTGGTACTGTCTGTTGGTGCTATACTGGGCGCGACCCTAACGCTAGACCTAGAAAAGAGGGTTCCTACTGTGGACAGCCCTGACATTCTTACCGGCTCCGGTCACGTGCGTGGAAGGGTTTCCTTATTATCTCTGCGGGAGGTGGCTAGGTTGACTGGGTAGCGACATCTGCTAATTTATATTTTATGGCACAGATCGTTTTTGTGTTTATTTGATTTCACTGAGCAATCATCACGTATATTATTATTTTAAGCTCTTGATTTTAAACTCGACAAAAAAAGAATGAAGTCGCTACGACTATTTTGACCTGATAAGTGTATATGCAAGCATGAAAATACGGAACACACTTTAAAAGTCAAGAAGAGCCTATTAGATCAGACAATCAGTATAGTGCACAAACGATCTAGTGCATGTTAGTGTTAGATTCATATAATTACAGTAACTTTTTGCGGGAAGCGAAACGTTGTTGAAGGGTTGACAATAGTTTATTTGTAAAGGTATTTTATTTCATTGTAGAATAGAAAGTAGTTTTACTTCCATGCAGCGCGGGTCCTGTTTTGAGTTGGCTCAAGAAGGAGATTCTAATTTGACATCTAACTATCAAATTGGTTAGGTCTACTAAACAAACTTTAGATATAGGCGCATTCAAATAAATAACTGCTAGGTATGATTTTCACCTGCGTAATTGTTCGTCAGTAGTCTGGTGTTGTGAACACTACAAACTAGGAAAACGCTCTGTTTGACGCGTTGATAAGCGAGCGCGTCAATATCTACGAACTTTCTGGCGAAAAGTTTTCAATGCTAATACGAACAACAATTAACAACAAATTCAAGAATGCGCATTGCAAAAATTGTTCTTATTTCCATGGCTATTATACTTTCCGACATTGTTGTATGCAGTTCAATGTGCGTTGCTAAGAATTTTCGTGGTCATGTTTTCAATACGGTCCGCCACCGTTACTAACACTTATTGACAGCAATAGAAATGTAATTTCTGCCTCTAATACGTATTGGATCGCGTTTACATTAGTATATTCGTGACCGGACAAACATTTACTATAATAGCCACCTCACATTTTGCCGTTACTGCGTTTTAGAAAAATATTTTCGAGTAACTTTCGTGTAACTTTGCCAATATTTATCAGATCGCCATTACATAGACATATTCGTGATCGGAAAAATCTGTAAAAAAATCTGACAATCTCACATTTTGCCGCCATTTTGTTTCAGAAAAATATTTGGCAGTAACTATGGTGTAACTTTGTAACTTTTCTAACGATTTTGCCTCAAAACTATACACCTTCAATCCACATCGAGGCTTGTGGATGGTCCAAATTTCAAGTTGATCGGATTTTTCGTTCGACCGCTATCGACGGACATAAAAAAAACAAACAAACAAACAAACAAACAAACAAACAAACAAACACAAACAAACAAACAAAAAAACAGAACGAAGTGCCATAAGAGTCAAGTGGAACCGCTCGCTTCGCTCGCTTAATAATTGGTACCTACTAGGAAAACGCTCTGTTTGACGCGTTGATAAGCGAGCGCGTCAATATCTACGAACTTTCTGGCGAAAAGATTTCAATGCTAATACAAACAACAATTAACAACAATTCAAGAATGCGCATTGCAAAAATGTTTCTAATTTCCATAGCTATTATACTTCCCGACATTGTTGGATGCAGTGCAATGTGCGTTGCTAAGAATTTTCGCTGTCATGTTTTCGCCGCGGTCCGCCACCGTTACTAACAGTTATTGACAGCAATAGAAATGTAATTTCTGCCTCTTATACGTATCGGATCGCGTTTACGTTAGTATATTCGTAACCGGACCAAAATTTACTATAACATAGCCACCTCACATTTTGCCGTAACTGTGTTTCAAAAATATATTTTCGAGTAACTTTTGTGTAACTTTGCCAATATTTATCAGATCGCCATTACATTAACATTATTCGTAACCGGAAAAATCTGTAAAAAAAATCTGGCTATCTCACATTTTGCCGCCATTTTGTTTCAGAAAAATATTTTGCAGTAACTATGGTGTAACTTTGTAACTTTTCGAACGATTTTGCCTCAAAACTATACACCTTCAATCCACATCGAGGCTTGTGGATGGTCCAAATTTCAAGTTGATCGGACTTTCCGTTCGACCGCTATCGACGGACATAAAAAAAAAAAAAAAAAAAAAAAAAAAAAAAACAAACAAACAAACAAACAAAAAAAAACAGAACGAAGTGCCATAAGAGTCAAGTGGAAACGCTCGCTTCGCTCGCTTAATTAGTACAATCTTAAATGAACACAAACAATGGGTTTGAAAAATTACAAACTAATGTGATCGAAGGAAGTAACGAATTTACTTAGCAAGTTGCATCCCCAATGATAATAATAATAATAATCTTTCATAGGGACCTTGTCCAGGGAGTCAGGGACAGTTCATGAACGAAATATGTATTGTGTTGTGATATTTAAAGTACATAGTTGAGATCATGGCATGGAATGTCTGAGGGCGGGTAGACGAATGACGCAATCCCAGCTTTCGCCTTTAGACTGAGTAAAATATAAGGAAAAACTGCAGTCATGATCGTCGGTAGCGGGTATTGAACTGGCTACGCTCCAGAATTAATAACTTATATTTTAACTAATACTGGAATTATGACAAACTTTTTGTCTGGATGGTCACACGTAATTCGTCTTCTAACAAAAATGTAGTGATATCCCAGTCCCTAGGATTATGCCTGAAGGATCCATTCGACACAATCTGTGCCCAAGTGATGTCGAAATTAGAATCATATTATAACACATTTGATGTGGCTCATTCGGGATACAACGATACACACACAATGTGGAAGAAAGTCAGTGGATATTCACGTCGCAAAGGACGATGATAGTACGAAGAGAAAATGTAGGAACGTAAAGTAAAGTAAAAGATTACGAGAACTAGGAGCTTAGATTTTTTGATTATTAATTACGAAGCTATGTATTCCAACTACTAGGCCATGTGACGTCAGGGCATTGCCGCTTCTTACGATAGGCAGAGCTACCGTATGCAATTCGATTCAGGTGCCAAACGGGGGACAAAGTACACTTGCAAGTTGCAAGTCGTAAAGAGGGGCCCTCTTCCAAGGGCGTGTCTGAATTGAGCAATAAATGCGTACTTCTTGCTAAGTTCGAACTGACCTTGTCTTAAGTACGGAAGTGACGTCATTGTTGATGTCTGAAATGCGAAGTTTGCGAGACAAGTATGGGAGTTTACGAGTACAAAATCATGCGTTCTCGTGAACTTGACTTACAAACTTAAAATGGCTGTCAGAAGACCAGGCTCTGTGTGGAAATTTAATTATCAAATTATTATTTACATTTGTGACTTGAACACCATTTAAGTTGAAAGTTTATTAATTGCGGCCGCCACTACGGACGTTTTACGAAGTGACAAACCTAACCTCACTTCTGTACAATTATTTTTAGGGAGTAAAGTCATTCCCTCCAAGAGTTATCTGAATTCAAGTAAGTCAAGTTCGGAAGTTCCCGAGTCAAGTACACAAGTACAAGTACAAGTTGGCAAGTGCGTGAACTTACAAATCAGACACGTCCCAAGCCCTCTTCAAGCGGGCCGCTTGAATGGGAAGATAAATAATCTTCTCGTGTTTGTTTGTTTGTTTCAACTGCGATGGCACACGCACGGCGAGTGGGTGACCTGAGTTATATTCCCAGTTGATAGTACATTTTAATAATAATTATTAATTAGTGATATTTTTTACCTCGATGTCATATTATGTTAGGCGTGGTGTTGCAACACGCATATACGCATAACAACAAAAACGTGTACAACATAACGTATAGATCTATTTTCTTGAAGTGCAAAAATCGTCATAGACACACAACTCAAAAAAGTAATCATATTCATTTACAATAATTAGAAAGTCTGTTTCCATTAATAAAAGCTAAATACACAAATATCGAAATGGTGAAACACTTAACACTATTCATTGTGTATTAGTATGAGTAACAATAGACAGCGCATGGCAGGTAGCGGCAACCCTTCTATTATTCGACGGAACTCCGCGCGCTCGCTGCGAGAACACTTTATGAATAGACTTTCAAGTTTGTACAAAATAGCAGATTTTTCACAAAATTGTCGAATTTTCTGGTCTAGCGTTAGGGTCGCGCCCAGTATAGTTGATGAAGATAAATCAATAGGTATTGCCAATTGGCGTATGAATTAGTTGGTAGGAACAGCTTGCACTCAAATGATGTTAGTTAATACCAATTGATATAATTCTACATCAATTTATTATAATGTGTCGGAGTAACAATTGATACTCTGTAAACTTGGAACGCTGCATGCATGAATTTAATTTAAACATTTTAATTTAATTATTAATTTAAAATGTTTGATTAATAAACAAATAATAAATAAATTTTAATTCATACTGGTACATTTAAGTTAAAATTAAAGGCATTGTTTATAATTTTTTCTTATTTTTTTATTTTGATAGTGATTATATTAAAATTAATAATTTAATTAGACATTTAATTTATTTATGATTTTATGAAATTACGTATTGTTCGCATCTAAATTAAAATATTAAAATAAATAAATTTTTTAGTTGGCTGTTCCCGGGGCGGTAGGATAACCAAGTCTCCCCCCTCCCCCCCCCCCCACCCCAAACCTAACCGAGCACACTTTCAACCTCAGTCCTCCTTTGCTGGACTCGATTCTACGACGACCCCCGCGAATGGCGTGGCGTACGACTCGAATAAGGCTGGGCGAGATGTTTCTAAACTTTGATTTCTCAGGTAAATTTTTCAACTATCTAATATATTTACTGATATACTTTCTTAAATACTGGTTATATAATATAGTTGTCTCTTCCTAGGGTCTTTGCGAGCGAAGCGAAGGCGCGAGCTCCAATCAGTGACCGAGTTTGCGTGAAACTATTAACTTCTTTGCTTAAAACTCGGCCGCTGATTGGAGCTCGCGCCCTCGCTTCGCTCGCAAGTCGCAACGCGTAGCTGTAAACGTTACCGTGATGAAACAACAGAGAAAGATCTTAAGGTTCGTTCATTTGTCCAGTTCGTAACTGTTCGGTAACAAGTTGGAACACAGCGGAAATGCGTCATCGAACAGGAAGTTGGCCGAGTCTAGTGCGAAAAAACATGTGTTCTGCCTTCACACAAATGAACACCAATCTAGTCAGAGACACCTGTTAATTTTAGGTTAAAACTGTCTTTAAATTAAATAGGGCGAAAGATAACTGAATTAATCTTTGGTAGGGCCTAAGCCAAGTTTGTGATGGTTCAATTAAACGTATGAGATAAGCAACGAGAGTACGGGCGTCTAGGCTTAAATGAGGTTAGGTAGGCCTATTGGACTAAATAAACGTTAAATAATTATTTTCTATCCTTAATGTAACAAACATAACGACCCTATTCAATTAGACGACGGACATGTCGTAATCTGCATTAAAATGTATATTAATTAACACGTTACCGCTATGTCTAATTTGTATTCCCGCTCTACATCTTGTTCTACTCAACTCACTCCTCTTTTTCATTCCGGACAGTTCGAACATGTTCGGCCTGTTTGCAAACAGTTGCCGGCGGACAACTGAACACCACCAGAACATATGTTTTTTTACAGATGAACAACGAACACCCTGTTCGGACTGTTCGAGACTGTTCGGAACGGACAAATGAACGAACCTTTACATTATCATTTTGTTTTTGTGAAGTTGGCATTGCCGCGTTCATTCAACCGTTGTTCGTTCAAATCTGTCAAGCCTCAAGACGCTTTGTTGATATCGCAGTATGTTGCAGTTGGCATTTTCCTTCGTGTGCCGTTCGTCTTTCAACATTAAATTGATTTGAATAAAATCAAACACGTAATTATTATCTACGCTAGTGTCGGCTACAAATGCAACAAGTAGGATAGGCTATTGAAAAGGTTAGACAATGTGGGCTTGCTTCATAACCTCAATCATTAGGCCTTGGCTAGGCCTACTTCAAAGACAATGTGGCAAATGCCTCAATTTAATGTAGGCCTACTTAATGCACAAAATAATCTAAATGTAGGCTAAGGCATTGGGTAATGGCTAGGGCCTACTAGGCTTAGGACTAGCCTTATAGACTAGGCCTAGGCATAATCTTTGCAAGGCCCGATCCTAACCTTTGCTTAAATGATAGGCCTAGTCTAGAGCAGTTTATAATATGTAGGCTAGGCCTAGGCTAGGGCATTGGGTTTGTTCCCTATTACAAACCCAACAGCTAGGGCCTACCCTAGGCTTAGACATAATATTTGTTAGGGTTGGGGGCCTGTTTACTAACTCAAAAGCCAAGTTCTATCGACAGTGGCAACTTGGTAAATAGAATTAGGCCCTAGTCATGCGTGGCGCGGTAGTATTTTTGTGTGCCAGATTAGCAAATGTTTGTCCTAGGGTTCAATTTAATAAGTTGTCACCCTCGATCGACAAGTTGTAGCATGCGTTATTATATTTACGTAGTTGTCGCTTGAGTTACTAAATAGACCCTCTGGTCCCAGCCTTTGCAGCCTACACCTATAGCCTATAGGTAGTGTGGGGGAAGTGTCCTAATGCTTAGGCCAGAGCAATGTTGACATCAAGATTGCAATAAGGGTAGTCGCAGTAAGCCAGATTCATAAAAAGTCACAAGGTTTTGAAATAGTCATAATGGTATTGCATGGATTCATGGTCGATGGGATCTCATTGGCTTGTTATAAGCGAGTAAGTGACGTTTCAACGCCCGATTGGTCCGTCACATGGATTTTGGTTTAGCAATAAGAGAGTTGAACATTTTTTCAACTCGCTTGTGAGTTGTGACTATGACTATTGCAGTTGCAATGACGAGTTTGTGTAAGAAATTACCCGTGATCCCTATCTCCCAACTCAGCTTATAACTAAACCATAATCCTTGGAATGTTGTGTGAACCCGGTAGTACAAAACAGGTCTAGTTACCACTGGTACGTAGGCCTAGAACTTCCCATCTGTGCCTGTGTCCCATCATAGCCAGGTGTATTAACGCGGCCTGAGACTGTGATGATCGTGGATAATTAATGCTATCGGTATCATCTGCATCGCAATTGTAGACAATATAAAACATATAGGCCTTACAACTTGCATAATTGCAACGTGAAAAGTTCTTTATGTGTGTGTGTGAGACTTGTTTGCAGTACCGGTACCATAGCCAAGTGACTATTTTACGATTTAGGCCTACCGATTCCGATTGTGATCTCAATGCTGCTAATTGTGCTTGGGCATGTCCTGCTGTCACCTTTCTACTGGTAGCCCTGATAGGCGTAAATAGTACAGTGGTGATACCAGCTAAGAATTTGTGTTGCTGGGGTTTGAATACCATGTAACCGTTTATATAACAAGCTTGAATTAGTTTATTTTATTTTTGAACCGCAGAAAATGTTATTTTGTTTGATTACTGGCGGGTAGCAAGTGTTAAGCCTACGGAATTAAAATAATTGCGCTAGCTATGTCAAGTAGGTACTAGGGAAATACACTAAATTGTCAAGTTGAGTTGTCTTCAGTAGGCTTACTGTTATCTTCTTAAAAATTACTGTAATTCCGTTAGTGTTGGAAAATTTCATGAAATTTATGTTTTTGAAAGTTTCATTGAAAGTTTCGTTGAAAGTTTCATGAAATATTGAAATTTTGTGAAAGATTGATTTTCATGAAAATTTGACACATTACCATGAATTTAATGCATTTTATTAGGTTGGTATAAAATAAGCTATGTATAAAAATTAAAAAAGGACATTTTGACTTAACCTGTCACTCTCAGGGCAGGGATACAGATACCAATATACTTCTCTTAGTTTTATTAGAGAAATCTGAATATACGTTTACCACACGAACCAAGTCCGTACTTAGTTGTACTATACGTACTCGACAATCAGCTCCAGTTTCTATTTACTTTACCACGGATTCTGAGATTGTACATTATCTAAATTTAGTAAATATTACTGATCGGCAGTGCGTGCTGGCTCGGATACTTTCTCGGTACATACAAACCTGTTTACCAGGAAAATCTTGTACGAATGCAGTTTGTATGTACCGAATTGTACAGACTCGGCTTGCGTAGTAAACGTAGTATATTTATCTTCTACTCGGTCTCTGGAGTCTCAAACTCTGTAAAGTTAGTCTCAACTTCACTGTCACTATCTATGTGACCAATCAACTGTATTCTGAATAACTTTAAAGGTAATAAATACTTAACTAGTAACAATGTAGCTATAAAATATCAATCTTTAACTTTTTTTGAAAGTTTCACTTGATGCCTTGAAACTTTCAAGACTTCCAACACTAAATTCCGTGCTGTTGTCATCATCATACCAAGAAGATAGGGCCTATAGGCCTACATAAATAAGATAAAAGTCTATTAAGCCTACATCTCAACTCGACACTCATGTCGACTCAAACCAAGAAGCACTACCAGTACTCGTACATATCTAAGTGTTTACAGTAGTTTTTTTTTCATGCGGGTTTTTTAAATTCTTTCTATACACCTTCAATCCACATCAAGGCTTGTGGATGGTCCAAATTTAAAGTTGATCGGACTTTCCCTTTGACTGCTTTCGACAGACATTAGAACAAAAAAACAGCACAAGTGCCGTAAAAGAGTAAAAGACTAATGGAAACTAATAATCTAAGACATGAGAAAATAATTAACCTACCATAAAATTCTCGTGTATTCAAGTTTTGATTGTTTAATCCAATTTTGTTTATTGATTATTGATTTTTTCTTTCTTTTTCTGTTTTCCATTTCCAATTCTTAACTTTTATCTTTTCATAACCGTAGGCCTATCTTTTAACATTTTCTAATTCTGTTTCTCTCCCTTTTTGTTCTTTTTTGTTTGTAGTAGGCCTACATTATCTTACTTCCTTTTAACACATTTATGTTTGTTTCTGTTCCTAGATATTTTGTCTTATGGTATTATTTAAATTTATGTATATAGCGTAGCAATTTTTTTTACCGTACTTAATTATTTTCATTTGTCTTGTTCTTTTTTCAATAGTAGCTTACAGTAGTTGTTTTGTTATTCTTGCTATTTTTTTTATTTTTCATTATTAATTTGATCTGGGCCTATAACTCTACTTATTAGGGCTCCTTTGTAAAGCAGTTTTGTAGTAACTATATACGCCTAAACATTGAATAAAAATAAATATGTCTTCATAAAACATGCACTTTTTTTCACGATTTAATCTAATCTGCGGTTTGTGCTCCTGTTCCTAAATCCCACAGCTTGCTTAAAGTCACTCCTCTATAACTCGACATCGTTGTCACGTTCTTCATATTTGGCTCTCTTTACAATGAGACAGCGTTCTTTCACAATACAAAAAAATTAAAGTACCTTTCCGATCTACTTTTTCCAAAATTTTGAATTGAAAATTCTCAAAATCCCTATCCTTTAACATTGGAAAGTAGAGAAATCGTACATTTTATCACCTTCACATAGATATAAAGGAGCCAAAAAACGTTGCTACGTAAACAGATTTAGTATCAAAATAAAGCTAAGTTCTCAAGAAATACACACAAACCAGAAAAAATGAGTATATCCGTACTACTTTTTGCGTTATTTGAGCCTAAAGTTGCATGTACGCTCAGAAACGTGGCAACAATGCAGAGTCGCCTGCTCCAACTTGTCACTCCCCCGCCGCCCGCGATTGCTAGACCGGGCTGTCCACACTTGCCTGACGCAGACCAACGTTCATATTAACCGAAAAACATTTTCCTTTATGATTTGTATGAGTTCTTATGTCGTGATTGGTCTTTGAATACTTGTATTCTGCAACATGAGCCTTTTGTAGGCCAGTACTCAATTTTTTAAATCTAGATTTCTAAGCTTTTGATTGATTCAGTTCTTTATTTTGTTGGTAGGCTACATAATACACAATATCTGTATTTGATCCTTGAAGTTAACTGTACATTGTAATATTTTGTCTACGTTCTATTTATGATGTTGATAGCGGACATTGACGTGCCCCGGGCCAGCGTCTAGGCACTCGCGCTGCGCTTTGTTTACATTGAAAGATTTCGTTCTTTCGTCGTCAACAATGTCGTGATTATCATCTAATATTAGGCCTACTTTGTATAGAATCCAAGGGCCAGCCTAGGACAACAGCCTTGGTCTACCCTTAGTACCATAAATGTTTATCTGGAATAAAGTCATTGTTCGCATTTCGCAATCGGTAGCTAGGGGGTATGGATGGAGATTGGTGTGGGCCAAGAATGTACTAAATTTAACAGTAGAGTCCTAGAAGCAAACTGCAATGGGGCCTACCCCTAGGCCTGTATCGATTCATTTTTGTGAAGGCCTGGTCTAGGCTAGGCTAGAGAGAGCCTAGATAAGGTAGGCCTAGCCCATGTCAGCATTCTCTTCCGTATGAAATTGAGTCCTAGGCTAGCTAGGCCTACGCCTCACTCCAGACATTGGCTTTACGGCTCAAATGTTAAATTAATTACATTATTATGTGCACACACCACCTAATCTGCTAGCTACCTATGCCATCGCATTTTAGTTGTGTCCCACAAGACTTTCGTTTTCAACAGCCGTCACAAACAACACAAACAATGTGTTGTCAATTGTTTTTGTGTTGAATTTTGATATGCACTTTTTGCACACGCAACGCGCGATAAAGTTAAATCTGGCACAGCTAATCACACCAGATCGCGTCGCTCCAAACTGATCATCTGATTTTAGCGTTTCAGTCGCGTCGCATCAAGCGCGTTTTAGTAAACGCAGCATGAAAACGTCCCTTTTTACTGCGCGCGAAAGAAGCTGACATCTTCACATGGCATGTGGTTGATTGTTGGGAAGGTTGCGATCACGTTGCGATGTTGCCAAGCGTATTTTGAGGTTGGCAATAGACTACATGACCAAATATTACGTGTTCCACTTCATATATCACTTCTAAATCAAAGCAACCATACACAAGTGTTTATTTTATGTTATTATCAATCTAATATACGGGACATTATTTCAATCAAACAGATATCAAATTAGTGTTATTCTTGCTATTATTTTGTTTCCACTAAATGGCTGCACTGATTTTGAGCGGCAACTACTGCGCCGTGTTTTAGTCAGTTGACAGACTAGCACTTCCGACAATGCAAATAAATTAATAGTTTAGTTAAAATAACATTTATGTAGGGAAAGATTTACAAACAATATTTAAAATACACACTTCTATTTAAAAATTAAAAACATTTTGTTTTAATTGCATTGTTCAGCTGACTTTGATCATTAGTTATAGTTGACTCTGACTAGAGAGTACACTTAGAGGAGTGACTTTAACACTAACTTTACTGCTATCATTTTCACTCACACTACACTACCCACCTGAGAAGGGCTAGTCATTATTCCTTAGATTATAGTGTAATCTTTTTTGAAATAGTTTTTAATATTTTTAAGACTGGGATTTGTTAAACTCATATTAGCAATTGTAAACCAAACGAACACTATACGACTCGCAAGTAGGCAAACGCTGCCGGAAGACTTGCTGCCCACTGAACGCGTATGATCTCTGGCATACACAGCACAGTGCACGCGCAGTGTTGTTAATACTCCCAGCACCATGGCCGCTAGTAGTACCCTAAAGTACCGCCAAAATCAAATACTGTACCGCTAACTTTGTTGATACTTAAAAATAACTACGAAATACATGCATTTTACAAAATGTGTTACAAAATACGAGAAATTTGAGGCAAAAATAAAGCAAAATTCGTGTTGCATTGTTCGATTCCCACACTTTTCTATATCTTTGGGACAGTTCCCAAATAAATCCTGAGTTCCAAAATCAACACTGGAGGCAGAAAATAGAACAATCGATCCAAAACTGCGCGAAATTTGATTAATTTATTACTTTTGGCTGTTTAAAAACTGGAGGTGTGTGTTTCTGTTACCGCAATATTTTATTTTACCACTGTTTTGAAAGTCAAATACCGCCAAGTGCCACCGCCAGTCTCAATTTTATATTTTCGCCGCTTTTCAATTTTTGACAACGCTAGATCTAGCGGCAAAACCGCTTAATTGGCAACACTGTGCACGCGTTATCGGATGGCGGCTACACTCGGATACCAGACGCTCCAGAGGAGAGACGTATACTGTATAGTGGTACTATTGCGAATACCATCTTCAATACATTGTTTATCTTTTCCTCCCACGGAAAAAATTAAACAACTTACTTACTTCATGAAGAGAGAAGAAAAGGAGGCCTGTCTCTACTGGTTGACCAGATCTTACATGATGGCCTGATTAAGCCAAATGTGGGCATATGATAAAAAAAAAAACTTAAAAATGATAACTTCTCACATTTTTTATTTCGTTTTGGTTTGAGACTTATTCACTCTTCTTAGGTTATCTATGCTGGGCAGCAGAAGCAGAAAGCAGGAGCTAAAATGTCCATATTAAAAGGTCATACTATATGTACATATCATCATCATCATCATCTGTTGCCATGTCCAACTGTGCATTGGGTCCGCATTGAAGATAAGCCTTCCATCTTCTTCTATCCTAATTTATTTATTGAATTGTATTTATTTATGTATTATCTATTGTAGGCATATTTATTTATTTATTTATTTATTTATTTATTTATTTATTTATTTATTTATTTATTTATTAATTAATTTATTTATTTATTTATTTATTTATTTATTTATTTATTTATTCATTTACTTATTTATTTATTTATTTATTAATTAATTAATAATTTTATTTATTTATTTTATTTTTATTTATTTTTCTAGTTTGTATTTATTTGTGTATTTATGTATTTGACTTCCAACTGACCCTGAATAGCTGCCTGACAGATGATCACCACTAGCAGGTTTATTTGCTATTAGATTACCAATTGACAGAAGATCTACAAAACCAATTGATGACCAGTAGTTACCAATTGGCATTCCAATTATCAAAGGGCCGTCAATTGGTACGGCTAATTGATATATTACCAATTGATGGCAAATTGACCGCCATTTGATCAACTGACCAATTGGTCAATTGGTACGGCTAATTGATATATTACCAATTGATGGCCAATTGACCGCCATTTGATCAACTTACCAATTGGCGTTCCAATTATCAAAGGGCCATCATTTGGTAATTTATCAATTAACCACCAATTGATATTTTTACCAGGTACTAGTCCTTGCTGTAACAATAAGATAAAACTAGACCAATAGTAAAAATGTTCATTTAATTTTACTATATTTTGTAAGTAAAATTCCAGTAAGTTGTGTTTTCCTAATAGTATTCTTTCAATAGTAATGTTTCCATATTTTTACTACTGGGCAAAATATTTTTCCAATAATATTTCTCCAATAGTATTCTTGTAATAATTATTTTTCAATAGTATTAGTGCATAGTTTAATTGACAATATGCCAATAGTATAACAAAAAACTTGTCCAAATTGACCATTGGGAAAAGTGAATAGTTTTTTTTTAATAGTACTTTTTCCTAAGGGTGAGCAGCTATAAATAACATTTTAAAACATTTAAAACATATAGTATAAAATGTTTAGTATAACATTATTTAGTAACATTAACTTTGTCTACAAACTTACTTGTTTTATTATTTAAAAGTAATTGTTGCCATAATTATTCTAATCCTGAACGTTTTGAAATGGGTACCAATAATTTTGTTCAACGTCGTGTTTTATAGTTTTAGTTCATTGTAAAACTGCGTGAATGTTTTTGGTATTCTTGATGTATTTCTTTAACAATGTGTCGCGCTACAGTGTTCTACTTATGCTTTAGATAATCCGTAAGACATGAGTGACTCAGCTTTCATCAAATCTTAGCAATGTTCTTTGTAAGCCCCCCAACCTTACGTCAAGGTTAAACGTTACTCACTGTAAATTGTCTCTGGTCTACTCTGTTCTGTAACTGGTTTACTCCCCTAATTAGAAATGGCTGCGTTCTTTGATGTCGTATGACCTTGTTAAATCGCTAGACATGATTAATTTCATAGAATGTTTTAGTGTTTGGTTTAAAGCTATAGACTACGCGGCTGCACGAAGATTGCTATAGGCCTACATATTTTGTTCAACATAAATTCGTTCACGGGTACGTAATAGGCAATAGGCAGCACGGAAACAGCTTTGACCGTTTCAATTTCGAAATGGTAGGTACTTGGTACACAAGCTAAAATTTTGAAATTGTTTATCTTGAGGGGCTAGCTTAATTTTTGATTATTACGGAATAATGTGTACGCCACTGTAGTTATTTCCGAATCAAGGAGCACCCCGGTAGATTTTGGGTCAGTGTTCTACAAAAAATGTTATCAATGACTCATCTTATAGAGTGACAGAAGTATGTATGGGCTTCATAGAAACGATACGATTAGAGCTAATGACTGCCATAAAATTTTTTCCCAAAATCAAGATTTCAGTATAGAAATCGGTGTAGGTCGTTTTGTTTCAAAGTTTGACGCAAAGGTTTCGGTAATTCTTGTTGCAATATCTGCTGTAGTTAAGCTGGAAAATGAATCGTAATTATCTTACTGGTTGTTTTCAGATATGGCTCACATTAGAACCACGCCATTGCATCGGAGGGCGAAGGGCGTGGGATGACTCCTCTGCAAAATATGTCTGGCCACTTCGGCACTTCACTCGCCTTGCCAGAGCTACATCAAGGGGAGGGGAGCGGATGTACAGCAAACTTCAATGATCTGCCAGGTAAGCCAACTGATCTTCCGGACCAGTACCAAGTCTTCCTACCGCACCTCCTTCACCCAAGGTTTCAGTCTCTCGGCGAATGCGTTAATTTTTTCCTGCCCCATTCCATGTTATGATCATTGTTCTTCCCAAGAAAGAGTACTTTCCCACATCTGTCCTCCAATATTTTCTTCCATTCAGAGGGACTACTCTTATTGTTGCGGAATCCAAAGATATTAGAATAGCACTGTTGAAGTCATGTGCATGTAATGTACAGCTCACTATCTGTTAAAATATGCAGTAGTCTATGGTTCCATAACAACTGTCACTTCGTCATTTTTGACACAGTAGAGATGATTCATAGTGCAAAACTGTGGTGCAAATTTAAACTTGACAACATGTCAAACCAACAAAGTAAATAAACTGATCAATTCAATTGTTACATTATGATAATTAGTTAAATAGTATATACAATTAATGCATTTGTTTTGTTTAATTTTTATTTATGATCATTCATTTTGAATGATCCTTTTTTTTGTTCTGAGACATTCTTGGAATTCACCTTCCAGTTACTCTGAGTTCCAACTCGAGTAAAAAGTTGACCTGTGGTAGTACTCGATTACGTTTACACGCTAAAATTACCAGTGTTATTGACCAACTTGCGTTAAAATGAGAGTAATGCAAACCAGGTGTAAGGGAAAACTTGTACGTTAGTTACAATCACAACTGTGTAACAGCCCATCTGTCTAGATTAACCTCGTTGTCTAATCGGTTAGTTTAAAACAATAACTACAACAGTAGCAGAGACGTACGTAGGCACGTTTTACTAAATGTCAAAGTCGTATTAAATTAATAAATATGTTAAATATGTTAACCCTCTTCTCAATACTCATGGCGGTGAAACCGAGGGAGGGTTCAGGTTATGGGATTTTGAACTCACCCTCTTTCTTCTCACAAAGAAGAAGCGCGTGATGTCATGGAAAAAAACCGTTGCAGATCACGTGCGGCGCTGAACCATGCGCAAAGACTCACCACCCACATCCGACCAATCAGAGTTAAAAAAAAACTCCCACACAATTTGCTACGGGGTCTTTCCGTTAATATCTCGAGCGTCATTGGTTAGTTGTTTCTCAACTTGGAATAACGATACGCTACTATACGCCTTTTTAGAAGTACATTTGTGATTGAATTGATTGTATTTGGTGCAGTAATAATCATAGCACGATATTTCAGGACAGTAAACTATAATTTCTTATTCATATTATATTATAAATTCTACTGGAAGTGACCAACATACGGTTAATTATAGAAATTTGGTGGCGACAAGCAAAGCACTATCACGGTAGGCCTGTCATGCATTTTTTCATTTAATCAGTCTATAAGTTGATGTGTTTTTAAAAATGGATAAGATGAATGGAGTATTTTAAAAAAGACATTAGTTTTTGGCTGGTTTTTATTTTGCGTTACGAGCCGCCATTTTAGTTTTTTACCAGTAGCATTAACATACAATGATGCTCTTTGCGACAGAATTTCGTGCTAGTGATAGATCTACTTACTGTTAATCAGTTGGCGTTCATTTTTATTTTAAATACCAGTAGCTTTTTATCACGTAATTGAAATTATTAACATTCACCTCGGGTTTTTGTTTGTGATTTTCGTGTTACGAGCAGCCACTTTGTTTGTGTAGGTAGGGTCAATTTTTCATAAAAGAATTCGTATCTGGACATCATTTTATTGAGATCAAGTCTTATAGATATTTATTTCTTTAATTATCAGTTCTTATTTTTTTATTTGAAAAAAAAGCTTGTTTATACATAAGGTGTCCCAGGCCACGTTTACTACGAAAATTAAATTATCATTTGCATATAGTACTGTATTATAGTGAAGAGGTTTTTAATAAACTTCACTTGAAATCTTTCATTGAAAACAAACCGGAATAGATAGCCTACATGGCTACGAAATAAATCTGTACACTCAATTGTCTCGATGACTTTTCATACACCATTTATAGACAAGGTCACCTCGAACCTCGTAGGCCTATCCACAGCAATAGTCCTTCAGCCCAGGACGTTTTGCTTACAAAAAAGGTCGACGCATTTTTACCTTGGAATATGATAAAACAACGTGTACTTAGTTGTAATTCATGAGGTGCTTAGCTGGCAAAAGGGTCAAACACGCCGCCATCTTGGATTCTATATAATTCACACTAATGGCTATAGAAACCAAAGTACTTGACTAATTTCAAAAAACATTTTTATTTTAAATAGCATTTTTTAATTACAATGTACTTGTGTAGAAAATTTTCAAATTAATTAAATTATATTATACATTAAAAAAACATTTTCCTACTCAATGTTTTTAGTTTCGGAATGTTAAGCTTATAACTTTTATTGGAGCGTAATAACTGAAAAAGTACTTTATATGAACGTTTTAGATAGGTTTATTTAAAAAACAATGCAATCAAAGTGAAGTCTCTAGTTAGATTACTTCCCGAGATATGAATTTTTAAAGAGTCACGCTACGCTCTCTTGCCGCGCTCGGCGTTGCCCAAGCCAGGCGCCGAGCGGTGCGCGTGCGGTCTATGTAGTCTTGCCTTCTCAGACTATCTTCTGTTTTTTGAATTGAATTATTGCGTTAGCTTTGGTTCAATTATTTCAAATTCCCCACCCCACTATTTACTTTCCAAGCTCTGAGACAATGCTGGATGCAGCGTGCGATTTGTATTGCGAGTAGACCATCGAAAGGCAATCAATTCGTTACAATTTTGCGTATTAAAAATGGGTTTTATGGATAAGGCATAAACGGTTACTGCTCACATTTTCTCATGCTTATTATGATTATTTAAACAAATTTGCGTTTGACAATTTCAAGGGAAAACATTTATTATTTTATGGAGTTTGAACAGAGAAACAGATATTGACACTTGTCAAGAGATTGACAACAAAGACAGAGTTTGAAGTCAATGCTTAATATTTCAATTTAGAAATTTTCCTCAGATTGATTATCCCAGTACAATGCGTCTTTTATATCCATGGACTAAAAAGTTAAACCATACAATTCAGTACAAGTTTTTACTGCAATAGGGAACATGCATACGATTTTTTTTAGTGTAACAAGTACTTAGTTTTATAGTCTGGTGTCCAACAATTGCATTTCCAAAAGTTTTTTTTTTTTAAATTATTATTGAACGGGTCTAATAATGAATTGAATATCACATTTATTTGAATTTCCTCTTGCCGCGAAGAAACGCGCGCTGATTGGTCGGCGGCCTCTGTGACGCAGTATGATGGTTTGGCCTGCGAGCGCGCGACTGCTACAGCTGTGTTTCAGTGCATGATGAGCGATCATTCACGCCCAACGTCGTGTTGTTATCAGTAGCTCGTATTGCATGAACTAAAATGACAGACGGAGGCTTTACAAAGGCCAACAGCACAAATTTACCGCAGATAGATGGTTTTATGGTGGCGAATTTCTTTGCGGGAAATGATCACTTCACTGGAGCGGAGTTACGGGATGTGAAGAATAATGCCAGTCACACATATTTTCTTGACTTCTTTTAGCCTAGTGTCTTACCACATAATTTGTTGTTTTTATACTCACGATCATATTTATTTTATACAATAAAAAATTATATATAAAATACAATGTGCCTTACAATACAATGAATACATACATTAATTTTGTCGTCATTATTCCGATTTGTTAATTATTTATCTCCGAAGTCCAAACCAAATCCCATCATGATTGATTTTGTAATACTAAATAATATGTAAAATATGTACATAGTAATACGCCCCCCCCCCCCCCCCCCCCGAAATTCCATGTCGTATTGAGTGGCATTTTGAAAGGGAGATTTCGTGACGATATCGAGCTGGTTTAGTAGTCCCAACACTTCTTAAATGATCCCTGGACCTTGTACTCCCTCACAGCTGCAAAGAAGACACTTGAAGTCTTGTTGATAGTCGAGAGCTTGGATGAATGAGGGTCATGGACACTTCCCCCTCCCCCCTCCCTACAGATGCCCCCCCAAAACATTGTGAATGTAAACAATACTTAGTTTATGGATCAAGCAGATGTTAAATCACAATTTTTATTATATTCCTCTTTATTTATTTAAAACTTGAATTACAGCACATTATACTGTGATTACAGTTGCTAACCCTGTGACAAATTTAATAACCTCTAACCCACCACTACACGCTTAAACGTTTATCCTTCCAATCCCTAGACTGAGTTCATTATCTAATCTAAAATAAAACACATTGAAATGATCTTGGCAGCAAAACAACATCGATGTCATTGGTATAGGGTTCTTACTGACATCTCGTCTCGCTGCTTCCAACCACTGTCTTTGTCGTTTATTGTTTTTTGGAAAACAAACCGTGAAAACAACATCAATACGTTGGAAGATAGGCGAACAATCACATACCTGATATACTTGTTCAAAATCTTACGTGGTATGGTAGATATAAATGTAATCAGTGATTTTAATTTCCGTGTACCCAACAAAAATACCCGGAATCGTGACGTGTTCCTGACTCCTAAGTGTAGAATAGATGTTTATAAATACTCATGTTTAAATAGGCTTATGTGCACTTATAACGCTGCAGTCAAGAAGCAAGGTGACATTGACATCCACCATTTAGAACTAAGTGCTTTTAAAAACATAATTTTTAAGATGTATAACTTGCAAACAGGGTTGTTCAACGTGTAAACCAACAAACAATTCTTCACGCTCACACATACACTCACATGCACACGCACACACACACTCTCACGCATACACTCAGAACACGCACACGCACATGCACACGCGCAAACACACACATTTACTCACTTGTCCACGTTTTATTTACTATGTGTTTTTGTATCTTATTTTGTTCAATGACTGTTTTCTTTCTATCATGTTCTGTAGTCTAGTAGGTATTTATTATATCACACTTGTGGGGTTCGTCCCCGTTGTTGATAAATACACAATAATAATCTTCTCTGGAGTCTTTACACTTGTGTTAGTACACATGGGTACTATGCACCACTTATAAGCGCCAGAAGATGTTTTAGTCTCCATAGTGCACAATGTTCGATGAGCGGTGTGCAGTGGCGTAACTACAATTCCAGGGCCCCCCCGCAAAAAATAATTATGGCCCCCCCCCCCCCCCAACCAGAACCACTGATTATTTTTATGTTTGTCATATTTTGTGCTTACCTTCAATTCAGAATCTTCTTGCGAGCTTTCAAATTTGCGAACCGGTCAATTACTGCATCGACATCCATCGTTTTCGCCCGCTCTGCTTCTATACTGAGGAGCCCTAAACCTTGAAGACGTTCTTGGCCCATTGAGTTGCGTGCGTAATGTTTTATCAACTTTAATTTCGAAAATGATCTCTCAGCAGACGCTACTGTAACTGGCAAGGTAAGAAACAAGATGTATGCGGTACAGACATCGAGATAGCTGGAAGAGATGGCTGTGTAGTCCACTATGAGAAGATGTGCCAGGTCCTTTATTGTTGAGGTTTTGCATATTTCTGAACTCATTGTGTTTCGAAAGCTCAGAAGCTGCAATGGGAAGTTCGAACTTAAGTCTTCTGAATATTTTTTTTGAAGGGCGGAAGCGGTTTTAATGATATTATCTTCTTCTGCTATGGCAAGTATAGAGGGGTGGAGAATGGAGAATTTGTTGACTACTTCGGACATACCAGTGAAACGCATTTTGAGTTGATGCACAACAATGTCCAGAACCCCGTAAAACACGTTGATGCGAAAGCGATCTTCAGGATTGGTTATTCTGTGATCTTCACATAACTCATCATAGTGGCGTTTGTATTTTCGAATACGCTTGTCCTCAAACTGCACTTTGATATCCCACTTGCTGGCTACTTCTATCGCCTCATCTTTGGCTTTGCTGTAATTTTGTCTGAAATCTATAGATGAATCTAATGCACTTGCTAGATGTTTTGATGCGACAGATAGATCCAAGTCTCTAGTTTGTAAGTACTCTGACGCTACGTTGATAGATTCGAGAATCTTGACAAACATAACAAGAGTCAACACAAATTCAAATTTGTCTAAGCATGCTTTTAGCCGAGATGCTTCGTCCCTCTCATCTTTCTTAAGAGCAAAGGATACCTCTACGTCAAAAACCGCAGACAATTTTCATTTTTTAACTATATCTCAAGTTTGAAACACAACATCAAAAATCTGAGACACCATAGCGCTGTGGTTTGGTAATCCCTACACACGGAATGATAAATGTATTTAACGTTATCATCAGTATGACTGTGATAACGATTTCCTCAAATTACTAAGGAAATCGTTATCACAGTCATACTGATGATAACGTTAAATACATTTATCATTCAGTGTGTAGGGCTTACCAAACCACAGCGCTATGGTGTCTCAGATTTTTGATGTTGTGTTTCAATCTTGAGATATAATTAAAAAATGAAAATTTTCTGCGGTTTTTGACGTAGAGGTATCCTTCGCTCTTAACTGAGGTGAGAATAATGTGCGTCAAAGCTTTCATTATATCTACAAAGTTGTGCTTTACACTTAGTAAAGTAAGGACACGACCTGCCCAGCGAGTTGGATTCAACTTTTTCAGAGTAATTGCTGATTCGCGGGTAAAGGACGAAAGCAGGTCCCAACGACAAATACTGTGCCCAAAAAATGTATACACATCTTGTAGTGTGGTAAAGAACGCCACTGCTTCTTTCACTCTACTCACGGCGTCATTTATAACCAAATTAAGATTGTGAGAAGCACAATGAACGTATTGTGCACAAGGTTGTTTGTCTAGAATACGCTTTTGTACCCCATTATACACACCACTCATGACGCTCGCACCGTCATAACCTTGGCCACGGCACTTCTCCAACGATATTCCCTTATCCTCGAGGATACCAAGAATTTGTGATGACAAACCACCGGCGCTTTGATCGTGCGTCCAATAAAAGCCTAGGAAAGTTTCTAATATTTTGATGTCCGTTGGTTCATTGTTTTCATTTCGTATGATCTTGACGTAGCGCATTATTAAACTTAGTTGATCCTTTTTAGAGATGTCCTGAGTGGTATCTGCAATTATTGTAAAGAATTGTGAAGACTTAAGTTCATTTATTATTTCGGTTTCGAGGTGGGTCGAAAGTGTGGTTATAATTTCATTTTGTTAAGCGAGCGAAGCGAGCGTTTCCACTTGACTCTTATGGCACTTCGTTCTGTTTTTTTGTTTGTTTGTTTTTTTTTTTTTTTTTTTTTTTTTTTATGTCTGTCGATAGCGGTCGAACGGAAAGTCCGATCAACTTGAAATTTGGACCATCCACAAGCCTCGATGTGGATTGAAGGTGTATAGTTTTGAGGCAAAATCGTTCGAAAAGTTACAAAGTTACACCATAGTTACTGCAAAATATTTTTCTGAAACAAAATGGCGGCAAAATGTGAGATAGCCAGATTTTTTTACAGATTTTTCCGGTCACGAATATGTTAATGTAATGGCGATCTGATAAATATTGGCAAAGTTACACGAAAGTTACTCGAAAATATTTTTCTAAAACGCAGTAACGGCAAAATGTGAGGTGGCTATCTTATAGTAAATTTTTGTCCGGTCACGAATATACTAATGTAAACGCGATCCAATACGTATTAGAGGCAGAAATTACATTTCTATTGCTGTCAATAACTGTTAGTAACGGTGGCGGACCGCGGCGAAAACATGACAGCGAAAATTCTTAGCAACGCACATTGCACTGCATACAACAATGTCGGGAAGTATAATAGCTATGGAAATTAGAAAAAATTTTGCAATGCGCATTCTTGAATTGTTGTTAATTGTTGTTTGTATTAGCATTGAAGTCTTTTCGCCAGAAAGTTCGTAGATATTGACGCGCTCGCTTATCAACGCGTCAAACAGAGCGTTTTCCTAGTTAAGCGAGCAAAGCGAGCGTTTCCACAAGACTCTTCACTTCGTTTGTTTTTTTTTTTTTTTTGTACCGTACTAGACTCTAACGGCACTTCATTCTGTTTGTTTCTTTGTTTTTTTGTTTTTTTGTTTGTTTTTATGTCCGTCGATAGCGGTCGAACGGAAAGTCCGATCAACTTGAAATTTGGACCATCCACAAGTCTCGATGTGGATTGAAGGTGTATAGTTTTGAGGCAAAATCGTTCGAAAAGTTACAAAGTTACACCATAGTTACTGCAAAATATTTTTCTGAAACAAAATGGCGTCAAAATGTGAGATAGCCATATTTTTGTAAAGCTTTTTCCGATCACGAATATGTTCATGTTATGGCGATCTGATAACTATTGGCAAAGTTACACAAAAGTTACTCGAAAATATATTTCGGAAACACAGTAACAGCAAAATGTGAGGTGGCTATCTCATAGTAAATTTTTGTCCGGTCACGAATGTACTAATGTAAACTCGATCTGATACATATTAGAGGCAGAAATTACATTTCTATTGCTGCCAATAACTGTTAGTAACGGTGGCGGACCGCGGCGAAAACATGACAGCGAAAATTCTTAGCAACGCACATTGCACTGCATCCAACAATGTCGGGAAGTATAATAGCTATGGAAATTAGAGACAGTTTTGCAATGCGCATTCTTGAATTGTTGTTAATTGTTGTTTGTATTAGCATTGAAATCTTCTCGCCAGAAAGTTCGTAGATATTGACGCGCTCGCTTATCAACGCGTCAAACAGAGCGTTTTCCTAGTATAATTGGACTCAGGTATTTAGTAGTGTTTTTGGGCTTGTCAATAAGTTCCTTCATCACTGGATCAAACGCAGCCATAAGTTCTACTTGCGAGAGAAAATTGCCGTTATAGACTTCCCCAATTTTTTCTCTATGCCCTCTAAAAGCCTGAGAGTTACAAGCGAGTGTTAATGTAATTTTCACTAGCCGCTTTAAGACCTCGCGCCAAAATTTTGCTTCTTTTTCAATTCCCTGTTCTGTTGATTCACTTAGTGTTCCATGCATCTTCCACTGCTCATACAGTATACACGAAACGATGTGACATTTTGAAACTTTATGCTTATTGATTTTTTTGGACAACCCTTGCCAATCTCTAACACCTTCACTCCAATTGGGGCGATAACTACCATCATTCCTGTCAGCAAAAAGCCAGCAAGCCTCACAATACGCTGCATCTAGTGTCGGAGAATAGCAAAGCCAAGTTACAGGAATTGTTAAGCCAGCTTTAGTGGTGGTACTATAATATGATTTTGAAAAAGATCGACCTTTCTCGTCTTTAGGATATGGTCCAAGCGGTCTGCATGATCCATTGTCCACTACAAATCTTTTTACTTGTGGATCGTAAATGTTAATCGGAAAATTGTTTCTATCTGTAGGTTGATCACTAAAAATATTGGCAGTAGTACTAGTAGCTATTTTGTCCTCATTGCAGATCTCAACACTTTGCTCACAATCAGAATCACTATGACTAATATTTATGTCGCCACTTACCACTTCGTCGGTAAAGGTTCCTATTAAAATTTCTGACTCTTCCGAGTCTTGTTCACACACGGATGTTGAACTCGAAGTCGAAGGTAAATCTCTGATGATTGAGTTAGAGTTTATGACATTCACGGGCCTAGTCGATTCCTGTTTCTTATTAATAAAGAATGAATCTAACTTTTTACACTTTTGCACAACATTTTCTTCTTCCCTTTTCTTCCGTCTTTTTGACGCACCACTTGGTACACTACTACCGCCGATCTTACTCATTGTAACTCCAACGGTGTACTGATCAAGCCAAAACTTGTCAAACTGTTCGCAGGGCACGGCAGTAGTCGCTGCATTTAGTATGACTCACAAAGTGGCAGTCCGCAATCAAGCGGACCGCGCTGCGCACCAGTGTCCGATAACTTGACGGCGAATCATCACAAACAAGAATGAGCTAAGCTTGTTTGTGCGTCGTATCATATTCATATGTGTTGAGTGCTAGACCCAAAATTCAACAACAGTCAGTCTACTTTCGAAGCCAATGTTAATGTTATTCGTATTTAGTCCTATTGTCAATTATTGTCAATGACGAACTCAAGTTTTTTAAATTTGATTTTTTAAAATTTTAATTTGCATATATATACATGTCTTAGAAATAATTTTTGGGCCCCCTAGAGCGCTGGGCCCCCCCGCGACCGCGGTCCCGGCGAGCCCTTAGTTACGCCACTGGCGGTGTGGGCGAACGCGTGCAGTCGACTGCGCGACACCGGCAGACTACTATCATGTAACGTCACTAGCGATTCATCATGGCGGCGGCCGTTTTTTCGCGCCAAAAGAGTGAACGCAACTAAAACTATTATTTTGAGGGGTAGAATGACTCGATTTTTAAATTGTAAAGACATAATATCAGTTAATATCGTGTACAGATTTTAAAAATCACATTAGAAAGTTAAGTGCAAGTTCCCTATTGCTATTGCATATTATATTAGTGATTTCTCTAAAGCAAAAACCCTAACACCTCAGAGCAATGCTAACGTTACAGCGCTAATAATGTATAGAGCCCTATCATTTTACAACGTGTTAGCTAAACAATGAGTGCGGTATAAATGAAACTATGTCTTGTACACATTTAATATATTTACCATTGATAATCAGATATTAAATTAAAATTAGAGCACCTCTTAAAATCGCTTATTGAAGATAAAGCAGAAAAACTAGACACAAAAATTGTTTTTATCACAAGCCAGTTGATTGATAGTGAACATTGCCTTGCCAGTCCATTCAGGGCACTTGCATGAACTTGTTGAAGAAACTTACATGCCAATTAATACCTCACGCGTTTCATGCTGCAAAGTCGGGCACGTTGAATTATAGTACATTCTTCTGATACTGATGTAATTGTACGTTTACTGTAATACTTTAAGATATGCAACATGCAGGATTACACGAGCTCTGGGTAAGAGGTGGAGTTGGTGATTCAACACGGTTAATTTCAATTCATACATTGGGTACAATGGGTAACATGGACGATATTCTTGCTGCACTGCACACTCAGGTTGCGATTTCACTAGCAAGTTTGGCAAAATCTGCTCTCAAAGCAGATCCCATTGAATGAACTTTAGAAGAACTGCTTTTTTGACATAGGATGAAATCCTAAAGGCTGAAGAGTTCTTAGTTCGTGGAGTAACACGACATGGAAGACTATGGATAAACTAAGACATTGGAAATATCACCAGTGTAAAGCCAATGTCAATTTACCACCTACTAGCAATTCAATAAATCTCAATGGCATGCGTGCTATTGTACGAATGATAACCATTTTAATTCTGATACGTCTTCTTAGACAACATTATTTGGCTTTGAGAAAGCAGACGAACTACTGGTTCCATTAATCCCAAATAATTGTATTTTAGAAGAATTTCTAAAAGCTTGCACTGATGAAAAATTTGCCACTAAAAATTATGCGTGTCGTGAGAATAACCTGTCTTGTACATTTTGTAAATGTCAGAGTTTCGATACAATATGCTACACAAATCAATTGAATGAAGACGGTCAATTAATAATCATAAAATTCATCATAATTTAAACAATGTTAAAAATAGCATATCTCTTTAATATCTGATTTTTAAATGTGTGCAAGACATAGTTTTATGTATACCGCAATTGTCGTTAAGCTAAGACATTGTAAAATGATAGATAGGGCTCTACATTATTAAGGCTTTAACATCATCAGTGATCTACTGTGTGTGTGTTCATAATAAAATACACTGTTACAATTTTGCTTTAGAAAAATCACCAATATGCAAATGCAGTAAAAACTAATAGGCCTATGTGACGCATTTTCATCTTCATTTTCATACATTACCATCTCATCATCTCGATTAGCCAAAGTTGCAAAAATATGGGACGTAAAACCCAGATATCATCATCATTGAACCGAATAGAATTGAACTTTTAGCCCATGGATAATATGAACGACGCATTGTACTGGGGTAATCAAACTGACGAAAAATTTTAAATTTAAATATTTAGCATTGATTTCAATGCTATTGACATTGACTCTGTTTGTCCTGTTTCTCTGTTCAAACTCTGTAAAATAATTTAAGTTTTCTCTGGAAGTTATCAAACACAATTTTTTTCATTAGTCATAAGCGTGAAGAATTGTGAGCAGTTAACGTTTATGGCTTACCCTTTAAAAAAAACATTATTTAAACTGAAAATTGTAACGAATTGATTGCCTTTCCATGGTCTACTCACAATACAAATCGCACGCTGCATCCAGCATTGTCTCGGAGCTTCAGGGAAGAATAGGCCCAGAGTGACTCAGCTAGTCGTAAGAGGCGATGAGAAGGGACCCTGTCCCTTCCCTCCCACTATTCCAATGAATATTTCTCCTCCCACTTGGCCCTGCCCACCCTTGCTGGACTCCCGTATGACGATCCACGCGACGTACAATGTATTCTTGGCTTAGGAATAAATAAACGGTGACTTTGGAGCCGTCCAAGCAACGAAGCACTCAATAAATTCAAAGTTGTTCTGAATCGGCCTTGTTGATTCTGGCATTTGTCCGCAGGTGTTCGCACTGTCCAATCACTGATTCATATGATTCGTATTTGAAATATCGATCTTTGATTGGTTATCGCTCACTCGTCGATGGTGTTCGAAGCCTACAGGGTTGGTTTAGTCACTTTAAATTAAAGTCCCCCACTGCAAATCAGTTTAATTACTGAGTGGGTAGACTCTAAATGTGAATTTATTTATTTTATTGATCTGATACGGATGTGGCTTTATTCTTCATCATCATCTTCTCATCTTCATTATCCTCTTCTCATCTTCATTGTCACCCGCTCATCGTCTCGATTAGCCATTGTGCACAAATATGAGACGTTAAGCCCCATTAATCAATCAATCAATCAGAGCTTCAGAGCTTGGTAAGTAAATAGAGTGGTAGAGGAGGTGTGGGGGGGGGGGTAAGTAAATTCCTGAAATTTGAAATAATTGAACCAAAGCTAACGCAATAATTCAATTCAAATAAACTATCAGAAGATAGTCTGAGAAGGAAAGACTTCATAGACCTCACGCGCACCTCTCGGCGCCTGGCTTGGGCAAGCCCCGAGCGCGGCAAGAGAGCGTAGCGCGACTATTAAAAAATTCATATCTCGGGACCTATTCTAGATAGAGACTTGAATTTGATTGCGTTATTTTTCAAATAAAGCTATCTCAAACGTTTATATGAAACACGTTTTCAGTTTGTACGCTTTTATAAAAGCTATAAGCTTAACATTCAAAAACTAAAAACATTCAGTAGGAAAATGTTTTTTAAATGTGTAATATAACTATTAAATTTGAAAATTTCCTACACAAGTACATTTTAATTAAAAATTACAATTTAAAATACTAAAGTTTTTTAAAATTGGTCAAGCACTTTGGTTTTTATAGCCATCAACGTGAATTATATAAAATCCAAGATGGCGGCGTGTTTGGCCCTTTTGCCAGCTAAGCACCTCATGAATTACAACTCAAGTAACATTGTTTTAACATATTCCAAAGTCAAAATGCGTCGATCTTTTTTGTAAGCAAAACGTCCTGGGCTGATGTACTACAAAGTTAGTCATAGTATTGTTGTAGCAAAGACAGCACGATACTTGCACGAATGTGTCTCTAGCTATCGCTGGTTTTTCAATTATTGTAAAGTTATTTATTATTTTTATAGTCGACACACGCCACGAATCACCCAGTCAGTGCTTTCCATGATCAGAGGAGATTTCATAGAAAATTGGTAAACATGGTTTAGAAATAAAAATAGAAACTGAAAAAAAAGAGTGGCGTTGGTTCAAATTTTGCTTGTTAACTGCGGAAGCATGGCTGAAATAAATAAAATTAAATAAATTCGTATTTATAGAGTCGACCCACTCAGTAACAAGACACTTATATTTTTTTGTATTTTTAGTAACAAAACTTGTCTCGCTCATGCCGCAAGCTTTATGAACATTGTGATAGTTCGTGTGATGTCTCCAGTACGTAAACATGTTTGTCACTTTTATAATTTCATATTCCCCTCCCCCCCCCCCCCTCGCACTCTCAAAAGCATCACATTAAAATAGTTGATTTTTAATAAATTACTACCATTCCAAACTTAAAACCATTGAGCGGCTTAGTGGTAGTAGCTACTTAGTAGTCGATTAGGCCTTAGTTCCTGCGCTCTAGGTTCGAATCCTGGCTCGCAAATGAAATTCATCTAGCAATACAACATTTGCCGTGAATATTCCAAGCATAATGCTGACATGGATTAGTGTGTAACCTTTGCTTCCTTCTCTTATAGCAAGTCGCTGAGCGAGGTTGGGCTGCCAGACAATGGAGCCCCATCACACGAGACCTTCGAGTTCGGCACAGTAATCATAAACCAGGAAAGAGGTAAATATACTGATTGCCCTGCATGCTTGAATTAACCATCGGGGCTGTCCATAAATGAGTTGCCTAGATTCAAATGGCGCCAAGTCCAAAAGTACAGGAAATGAGTTATGAGTGTCACCAAACCAAATCCATGCTTTCTACATCGACAAAGTAAAGCTAAGTTCAAAAACGGCATGTTTAAAGGCACCTAAGGTTCAGTATGAGTTTCCAAAGTCCCTAAATGTTCCTCCCTTGTAATTTCATAACTGCAACAAATTAACATGCAGGCTTGGCCCCGTTTCAATCTGGCAACTCAAATGACACCCATGGTTTTGTTGTTGTTGTTGGTGGTGGGGGGGGGGGGGGGGGGGGGGCGGTGGCTATGTTTCATGTGACATCCACACTTCCCCCGCATATTTTGGTTTCGTTTACTAAGGTTCGGTATTATGTAGGCAGCTAATAAGAAATTTAATATTTTTATTATTTATCAAGGGTTACATTAAAGCATAGCCAAATACATTTTACATTCAGTAGAACATACGGCTTTGATGCCCTTCTATTCTAGATACTAACAATTAAGATATATTTTCATTAATACAATCATACAGTTTGACTAACATCAAGAGATAATTTAAAACTAAACCAACTCTAAATCTAAATCTCAGTCTAACATAACATTAATACAAACAGGATACAGTTTAGGACAAGGCTAATAGGAGCTAATAATAACCTTATTAGGTGGATTTTAAAGCTTCTGATTTGTGACTGCCATGGTGAAAATAAGCAGTTAGCTAGTAGCTACTAACTTTCTTAATTAGCTGTTCGTAATACTGGCCCTATGTGATGTAAAAATATAATGTGAATTTATATAAAAATTAATTCTTTTAGAAAATATATTGAATTTTCTGATATCACTCCACTTCTGGGGGCTTTCTGGGGCTTTCTGTTTTTATATTATTATTATTATTATTATTATTATTATTATTATTATTATTATTATTTTCATTATTGTTATTGTTGTTGTTGTTATTATTATTATTATTATTATTATTATTATTATTATTATTATTATTATTATTATTATTATTATTATTATTATTTTTATTATTATTATTATTATTATTATTATTATTATTATTATTAATATTATTAGTATTAGGTATTATATTTTAATATTAAACTTTATATTATTTTTAATATAATTAATGTATTTATTATTATTATTATTATTTTTATTTTTATTGTTATTGTTATCATCATTATTATTATTATTATTATTATTATTATTATTATTATTATTATTATTATTATTATTATTATTATTTTTATTATTATTTTTATTATTATTATTATTATTAATATTATTATTTTTATAATTATTATTGCAATACATACAAACTCGGTCAAAACCGGCATAAACATGTTGTACGGACACAAATGTCAAGTATGTCCATGTGTTAACCTTATTAAAATCTACTTAGAACTACTTAATATATCATTGTCCACATTATTTTTTCCAAACCGAACTGTGGATGCTATGTACGGTCGTGGCCGATTTGTACTTATCCCAGCATTCGCTCGTTGTACGGTGGAAACCACGAAAACCACCATCGGGATGGAGAACTTCTTGAAGTCTTCATTCTTCTTAGTTCAAAAATTTTCGCACTATCCTACACGTGTTCAAAATAATTGCATTTTGCATCTCGATGTATATGTTCGGTTGGAGACCAATTAGTTTAATACTGTCATGGAGTTTACGTGGAACAATGCCATTTGCTGATATAATTAACGGTATAACAGTAACATTTTATTCTGCTTCCATAACCTTTTTATTTCAATAGATAATTCCTTATATCTGTTTATCTTTTCCCGCCAAGTTGTCTCTACATTGTGGCATAAAGGGACGGCAACATCAATTAAAATCGTTTCTTGTTTTCTCTTGTCAATAAATATAATATCCGGTCTATTGTGATGTATGGTTTGGTCTGTTATAACTGCCCGGTCGTAATATAATTTGTAGTCTTTACTATCTAATACCTTTTCAGGCTTGTATTTGTAATACGCAGTGGTTGTGTTTATAAGTTTATTCGCGTTTAAACTCAAAGTGGCTGACCTCTGGTGAGAGAATCTGGCACTAACGCAGTGCGTATAGCTCACCGCCTCAGCTGTGTTGTAGCGTATGAGCAAGTTGTTTTCGTTATGATTTCGTTGTGTTGTTCATTGTTCTGGTTGGGTTTTCAATGCAGAAGGTCCAAAGCTCGATTCTTGGCTCGGGGTGGGATTTTTTTAACTTTGGAAAATTACTTTAATCTATCTATATAGTGGTGTAGATGGAAATGGTGACTTGCGCAGCTGTCATAGCAACAACCCACAATATAAGATAATGGAGTTGATGTCCCCCACTGAAAATCAGTTCTTGTAAATAAGTGGGTAGAAAATAAGTACAGATTGTATTTTGGCTTACGATGGGGAGGAGGTGGGGGGAGGGGGGGGGGGGAGTGAGAGCTTCCCGAAATGTCAGCTGCTGTAATTATTTGAGATTGTTTGTTGGAAGACATTAATTTAAAAATGAAATAAAAATATAAAATTGACTGTTGAAATAGGCTTCCATAGTATATTATACAAGTTACAACATTCAACAAATTATCCTCTAGTGTTTAGAGGAGGGAGGGGGGGGGGGGGGGGGGAGCTTCAGCTGGATAATATTACTATTATCATTTCGTGTCTACCCTTATTGTTACAATTTCAATAAAGCTCCTTAGAACACTATTTTGTTTGCACATTTAAGTTTCTATTCATAGTAAACTCATTAAATATCTGCCCGCCCTGTTTCAAGGGAATTTTTTTATTTTGAAAGTGGTAGAAGTAACGGTCAAGGAGTCAACTATTAATAGGGGCCTAAATGTGCAATACAAAATACAAATAATTGCCTATGTTAAATGGACATCACAAGCCTGATGTTCGCCTATTTACTACATTCAGCAGAGTACCCATATTATTAACATCCGTAAACCCTTTCCCTTTTCCTTCAACTGTCCCACTTGTAATCTCCCATTTGGCCCTGCCTTCCCTTGCTGACTCCCCTTATGATGACCTCCGCGATCTATCTAATTCGGAAGACGTCATATGACTTCAGCTGTCGAGTACGTCGTTAAGCAACAAATAATCAATTAACCCTCACTTACAACATAATACGAATCAAATTTTGACTTTGGGAGCCCGCTCCCTATCTCCCCACTACATGGAACATGGGACGACCGCTGCGAAGTTGTCAATTGCCTGATAATTATCACAACTCCCTCACCCCCAACATGTATTTCTTACTAACAGTTGCTGATTGAATTCAGGGACCCAGCGAGTCTCAATCAGTTCTTCGAATTGTCTAATTGAGACAAAAGCCAATTTGTATAGCTTTTAAAACCTCAGTTCCCTTGATAAATGGATGCTGGATGTGTCTAATATATTTCCTAATGTGATATATCTAGATACAACATGGTACACACATTTTATTAGCACCTAAAACGGACGATTTTGTAACCTACGCCCTATGTTTACGTTGAACGTATACGCACTCGAGCGTCCATACTGGAGTCGAATGCAGCGCTCCTGGTGAGACCTTTAACCGCCTATACTTCATGGCTAATTTTTTATGTACAATGTTTGCAACTTGGTTATGCCTATGAAGATAATCTGTTTGACAAAGCATTTTGCACCCAGATACGATATGTTCAATTATTATTATTATTATTATTATTATTATTATTAATTATTATTATTATTATTGTAATTATTTATTATTATTATTATTTGCGGTGAATAAAGTTTCGTTCATTTATCGTTTTTACGGGAACGAACAGTTAGTACACGAAACACGTAAGACAATGGTTCAAAAGTTAATTCTTTGTTCATGAGAAATGCTGCACATGACGTTTTTGGTCAAAGACTTTTTTTTTTTTTTAATAGGCCTATATAGGTGGTTTCTGCTCTCGGTGAGATTTCGATTTATTTCTTTTTCGGAAACTTGGAATTGAAAACACAATTTCTGTGACTGCACGTACAGTTTTAATTATGTATTAGTTTTGAAATAGGAACACGAGTTTGGAATAATTATGATCATCCTTGTTTACAGGACTGCTTCAGGGAAGAGATCGACTGGTCGTCAGCCAAGAAGATGAGGCGGGTAGCTGAGTCACTGGCATAGTGGGCACTGTGGCGAGTTGACGGTGGGGGAGAGGAGCGCCGGGTGTTGCCATTGTGGTGCAGTTGGGGAACCCCCTTCAGCTGTAGGTACCAGTTGGTTGATGCACAAGCCTTCAGTAAGCGTACTAACGCAGTTGTAAGGGAGCTGGCTCATAGGGAGCAAACATAAGCTTTGGGGAACCACTGCCCCTCTGGTCTCAAACCCACAGATCGTCAACTCTTGCCCTGGTGACCACTTCTACGCCATGAACGCGTCACATCAAGCAAGAAGAGGTAAGTTCACTTGATATGCTCGTTTCACATTATTAACCTTGGGGATGCTGACGTCATAGACAAGTGAGGCATTGGCCAATCAAATGTCAGTATTTGAAAAAGCTCCCCGCTGATTGGCTTGGACTTCCTCATTTCTGACGTCAGCATTATCAAGGTTCTTAATTAGATTAGGGGTAGGGAGTAGGCTTGACATCCATACCTTGTTACACTTGCCTTGCTACCTAAAATCTCTCCACACATGCTATTCTCTAAAAATGCGTTTTATGTTTCTTTCATTTATAATTTCAATCCCCTCAGTGGCACTCTAGCTTACTCACTCGCTTACTATTCACTGTTTACTTTTATTACTATTTACTATACTGTTACAAAGCTTCGCTTTGCTGTTGTATTACGTATATTATATTTTTATACTTGACTTTAGATTCAAACTTTAGCTTTATGAACACAATAAATATATGTATTTAATGTACTATAAACTAAATGAAATTCCCTTGGCCGCACTCTATAGTGTCTCGTTTGTGGCACCGGTATATTATCAAAACCACATGTATTTTACAACCATTGATGAACGAAATATTTCACATAAAAAAGTCAAAACTAATCGAAACTTGAATTTGATGAACTTACAATAATTATGCAAGACTGAGTAAATACAACAGTAAAGCGATCGCAACGCTCCTTTTACTGTTTGGTATTTAAAATTGAAGTAGGCTAAATAACAGGACTGCTTAATCACAATCAGGGGTCGAAATTAACTTTTTTGGCCACTAGCCCTCCGGGCTAGTTGCATCAATAGTTCTCTAGCCCGAGACCATTTTTACAAGCCCGTAATGAAATAGGTTATATTGATGTAAAACGATCATTATTCATACATGAAAGTTTTGGGTCTCAACTCACAATATTCGCCAGGTTTGACGTGTTTTTATGGGGGACTAGGGAGTGAGTGGGAACTATTGTTTACCATAATAAACCTGTTGGCCTAAATGAAAATGTTTTTATTTTTTTGTATGTTCTACTGTAAATGGAAAATTATATGATTATATGATATTAAAAAAGATGCATTGTGACTTAGTGTGAGATATACACTGCTGTAGTCTGTATCTATCTGTAAACACATTTATGAAAATTACTATATTTTTTACTTGAATACACACCTCTGGCCCCCACACAAGTACTGGAAACTCGCAAGGTGATCGGCGCGAAATATTATGATTTTTTGAACGGCAATTGTAAGCTCTGGAAAAGATACTCGCCCATCGGGCTAGTGAAATAAGATTTTTACTAGCCCAAGCAAAGTTTTACTAGCCTCGGGCGAGCAGGCGAGCGTTAATTTCGACCCCTGATCACAATAGTTCACAACAAAGTATAACTACCTGATTTATAGATTCCTCCTCATAACTAGGGATGGTTGAAAATGGTGTTATTTTTTTCCAAATTTCGTTTTAATAAATCGAAATTATGGTGTTTTGTGGTGTTATTTTTGTTTTAATACAAATCGTATGTACATGTGCTAAAACAGAGTTATGTAAGTAATGCATTTTTGACTTGTTGGAATCTGCTATATTATTATTTTGGAGTAGGTTAAATGTCTAATATCTATCTAATTTGTAGGTCTACATTATGTTACCTACTCTGGAAGGAGTTGATTATGCTAAGGTGAATGTAAAAAATGTCAACTTTATTGACATCAACATCAAAACTTTAAAAGTTGTGTAAAACAATGTTAATATTAGGCCTAGCCATATCATTATCACTCAGTGAAACAAATTATAGTTGTTTCTGAGAGAATATGCTGCCCCGTCAAATATTAACATAAACCGCTTATTTTGACTTACTGTACCCGTACCTGCTGTTGACGTCAACATGCATTTAGCGCTACGACTACGTAGGTTCTTGCCTTGTGGCTCGCTCGTCGCCGCGCGGTCAGCTGTTTAGCCGGCTCCTTTAGCCGCACTCACTGCTACTTTCCATGGTCCAAGAAGGTTATTTGGCTACTTTCGGCATGATTTTAGGAAAAGAAGATTGTACGACCCTTTCTTACCAAGAAACGAACAAGAACTGAAAGACGAAGACGTCTATCGAGTGTCAATGACCGAGAAAAGTAGGTCAGAGCGCGGGGGGGGGGGGGGGGGTAAAGAATGGTCAGCGCCAGGGTTGCAAAAAAATTTGTGAAACATTCCTGTGGCAGGCGAAGGAAGGGATAGAAATTCGTGGGAATTTATTTTCGCCGTTTTATTTTTCATTCAAGGAGTAGGAATTCACGGAAATAATTGGAAATTGACAAAAATACAAAATGTGGCATTATTTTGGGGGGTGAAGTATTAAATATGGTCTTATTTCGCGAATAAGGGCATAATTCGTTTTATTGCCATTTTATGGTTTTATTTCGCGATTTGATTTGGACTCCTGACTAGTCATAACATGAAGAAAACGAAAAAAAAATGTGTTAAAATTGATTGTTACACTTTTCGTTTTATCGCGCATCGCGAAAAACAACCATCCCTACTCATAACACATTCATTCGTCTTCCTATATCCTATACATGCAAACCAACATCTCATATTTACTATATAGCTTATAAGCATACAATAAAAATTTTGATTTTACATAACATAACCTTGTAAATTTATTTTCACTGTTCTAATAATTTTGAAATAATTTTTTCGCCTAATTATATTTTGTTTTCCTTTAAATATATCATAAACACTGACAAATCTATTTATTTCGTTGGATGCTTATTTATGCTGTAGTGGTAGTAGCCTGGTGACCACTAATATTAATTATCATGATTTTTTCATTTTTTTTTAAATTTACAAACTGGCAACGAAACCCAAGTTATTGAAATATTTCGCTTAGAACGGTTTTAGGAAATTACACAGTTCTCTGATGACAATGATTACGTTAGGAAACACGTTTGTACATAAGTGTAACTACATATTATTTTGTTTCTGTCCTCAGGGCTGCCGACTACGAGACTCTTGTGTAGCTATTGTGTCACTTGGGCGAAGGTTCAAAGTGGTGAGGGTGTCGGTGTCTTGGCGGGGAATCCGGCAGGTACATGGCGTGCGCACGGAACACGCCTGGCATGTGGACCTGCAAACCTGAGGGTGCTTCCAAACGGGTTTGGTCATCAGTATAAAGTCTCGCCTTTAGGCACCGCTTAATTGTGGGTGATTAGTGACGTTCAAGAGTTGTTCGTTGCTTCTCATTGTTGAGGTACTCCACGGAGGACCAATACTTAAGGATCCTGCACGCCTGGACCCACCGCGAGCCTGATGACTTGCCATTGCGATCCCTAGCCCTTGTGTTCACATAGCTATACCTTCGAGACGTCGAGACGTCGAGCGGCCTATAGGGTCATGTCTGGTGAGTAACATTCATTGACGACAGTATGTTATGTGTGTATATATATTCATAGTTCCCACGTGACGTCACAGCGGCCATGATTGCGACACAATTGAGGAGGACCAATCCAAGATCATTAGCAAATACTATTCAAATTTAATAAATAAGCCTAATTAAGAATTTAAAAAGTAAACATAATTAATACAAAATAAAAAAAATACCACACATACCCTACAAAATTATTTTAAAAAGCAGGCTGGATTTTAAACAATGAAGAGTTTATATGTTCTACCACAACCGCCTACAATTGTTTCTCCATGGCAACGTCAAAAAAGATGTGACGTACGTACAACCTATGAATATGTATGTAGGTGTGTGTGCATTAAATTATTTTTCGGTACAAAACCACGTTATAATTTTGAATCGCATAAACGCAAAATCAGCCATCTCCGTAAAGCTTGACTTTGAAATAAACAACAATACTTCTGCTACTCAAATATTCTAAACAACACAGTTTTCTGTTTACAATTAGATGTCAATTCAGTCAAACTAATATTATAAATTATGAGTTATACCTAAATTTGTTAACCAGATGCAGGATTTGAGATGGTTCAGTTATGAATCACAACTTATTAATTTGGACAAAACAATTGTAAATGCAAAGTAAGTAGCAGGTCATATCAAGCTGATTCGCTGTTTTTCATTAGTTAATTTAATTAGTATTACAAATTAATCAATAGAGTTAATAGCACTTAAGATTTTTTAATTATAATACTGATGGATAGTGTTACGTAAAATCGAAGACAGAATTAAGTAGAACGACAAAATAAAAACTCATTTATAAATTGATTTATACCACTATACATAATGATAATAATAATGCTTATTAAATACTAATACTCCTTGATAATATCACTTAAAATCAAAAACACAATTTTCGAACATAACTAAATTTATTATAATTAATAATATGTATAACAAATATAAATATTTATAAAAGAACAGAAGAACAATTAAAAAAGAAAATGTACTAGACAGCCGTTGTTGCTTTGTTATGCAATTATTTCAATGGGTGAATATCGATGATAACATATTTCTCAATAGTACTTGAAAAGATGGACAGGTTTTGCATCTGAACGATATTTTCATACCCGAATAACGAAGGAAATGATTGATTTTTGAAACTTAGATTATGAAAAAATTGCTAAAAGGCTATAATTCTATAATTTTCTGACCATGATTCAATTTCTGCTAAAAGAAAAAAAAAATGCAGATGGTAGGTTTTCCTGCAACAGGACTTCATCTTCATTATCTTTATATACATTTTCTTTTTTTTCCCCTTTTTTTCATTGACATCTAATATTTGCATTGCAAATAACTAACTCATATATATATGTGAACCACATTACTGATGAATACAAAAAAGTTAAGTTACACAATATTTAAAATGCTTATTAAGCAAATCAAACAATTAAATATAATCGGGAACACTTAGAAGTCCTACATTTCAATGTGCTATGGAGATGAGTGCAATAGAGCACTAACGATGCATTTGTATTACTTTTTCAGATTGGTATGTGATTGGAAACGAAAAAACTCAGATCGTCGTCCATAATAAAAGTTTATCTTGGTATCGTTTATTGCTTGCTGGGCATAGTGCTCTTCTTTTACGCAAGCTGGAAAGAATAGCCTGAGTGATCTGGTTAGGTAAATACGATGAGCAAACCGCTCTACTTTGAATACAGGCTGGACAGAATAGCCTGAGTGATCTGGTTAGGTAGGGGCGATGAGCAAACCGCTCTACTTTGAATACAGGCTGGACAGAATAGCCTGAGTGATATGGTTAGGAAGGGGCGATGAGCATACAGCTCTGCATTGAATACAGGCTGGACAGAATAGCCTGAGTGATGTGGTTAGGTAGGGGCGATGAGCAAACAGCTCTTCTATGAATACAGGCTGGACAGAATAGCCTAAGTGATGTGGTTAGGTAGGGGCGATGAGCATACAGCTCTGCATTGAATACAGGCTGGACATAATAGCCTGAGTGATGTGGTTAGGTAGGGGCGATGAGCATACAGCTCTGCGTTGAATACAGGTTGGACAGAATAGCCTGAGTGATGTGGTTAGGTAGGGGCGATGAGCATACAGCTCTTCTATGAATACAGGCTGGACAGAATAGCCTGAGTGATATGGTTAGGTAGGGGCGATGAGCATACAGCTCTTCTATGAATACCGGCTGGACAGAATAGCCTGAGTGATGTGGTTAGGTAGGGCCGATGAGCATACAGCTCTTCTATGAATACCGGCTGGACAGAATAGCCTGAGTGATGTGGTTAGGTAGGGCCGATGAGCATACAGCTCTGCGTTGAATACAGACAGGCTGGACAGAATAGCCTGAGTGATGTGGTTAGGTAGGGGCAATGAGCATACAGCTCTACATTGAATACAGGCTGGACAGAATAGCCTGAGTGATGTGGTTAGGTAGGGGCGATGAGCATACAGCTCTGCGTTGAATACAGACAGGCTGGACAGAATAGCCTGAGTGATGTGGTTAGGTAGGGGCGATGAGCATACAGCTCTACATTGAATACAGGCTGGACAGAATAGCCTGAGTGATGTGGTTAGGTAGGGGCAATGAGCATACAGCTCTGCGTTGAATACAGGCTGAACAGAATAGCCTGAGTGATGTGGTTAGGTAGGGGCGATGAGCATACAGCTCTGCGTTGAATACAGACAGGCTGGACAGAATAGCCTGAGTGATGCGGTTAGGAAGGGGCGATGAGCATACAGCTCTGCATTGAATACAGGCTGGACAGAATAGCCTGAGTGATATGGTTAGGTAGGGGCGATGAGCTTACAGCTCTGCATTGAATACAGGTTGGACAGAATAGCCTGAGTGATGTGGTTAGGTAGGGGCGATGAGCATAAAGCTCTGCATTGAATACAGGCTGAACAGAATAGCCTGAGTGATGTGGTTAGGTAGGGGCGATGAGCATACAGCTCTGCATTGAATACAGGCTGGACAGAATAGCCTGAGTGATCTGGTTAGGTAGGGGCAATGAGCATACAGCTCTGCATTGAATACAGGTTGGACAGAATAGCCTGAGTTATGTGGTTAGGTAGGGGCAATGAGCATACAGCTCTTCTATGAATACAGGCTGGACAGAATAGCCTGAGTGGTATGGTTAGGTAGGGGCAATGAGCATACAGCTCTTCTTTGAATACAGGCTGGACAGAATAGCCTGAGTGATGTGGTTAGGTAGGGGCGATGAGCATACAGCTCTGCGTTGAATACAGGTTGGACAGAATAGCCTGAGTGATGTGGTTAGGTAGGGCCGATGAGCATACAGCTCTGCGTTGAATACAGGCTGAACAGAATAGCCTGAGTGATGTGGTTAGGTAGGGGCAATGAGCATACAGCTATGCATTGAATACAGGCTGGACAGAATAGCCTGAGTGATGTGGTTAGTTAGGGGCGATGAGCATACAGCTCTGCATTGAATACAGGCTGGACAGAATAGCCTGAGTGATGTGGTTAGGTAGGGGCAATGAGCATACAGCTCTGCATTGAATACAGGCTGGACAGAATAGCCTGAGTGATGTGGTTAGGTAGGGGCAATGAGCATACAGCTCTGCATTGAATACAGGCTGGACAGAATAGCCTGAGTGATGTGGTTAGGTAGGGGCGATGAGCATACAGCTCTACATTGAATACAGGCTGGACAGAATAGCCTGAGTGATGTGGTTAGGTAGGGGCAATGAGCATACAGCTCTACATTGAATACAGGCTGGACAGAATAGCCTGAGTGATGTGGTTAGGTAGGGGCGATGAGCATACAGCTCTGCGTTGAATACAGACAGGCTGGACAGAATAGCCTGAGTGATGTGGTTAGGTAGGGGCGATGAGCATACAGCTCTGCATTGAATGCAGGCTGGACAGAATAGCCTGAGTGATGTGGTTAGGTAGGGGCGATGAGCATACAGCTCTGCATTGAATGCAGGCTGGACAGAATAGCCTGAGTGATGTGGTTAGGTAGGGGCGATGAGCATACAGCTCTGCATTGAATGCAGGCTGGACAGAATAGCCTGAGTGATGTGGTTAGGTAGGGCGATGAGCAAACGGCTCTGCATTGAATACAGGCTGGACAGAATAGCCTGAGTGATGTGGTTAGGTAGGGCGATGAGCAAACGGCTCTGCATTGAATACAGGCTGGACAGAATAGCCTGAGTGATCTGGTTAGATAGGGGCGATGAGCATACAGCTCTGCATTGAATACAGGCTGAACAGAATAGCCTGAGTGATGTGGTTAGGTAGGGGCAATGAGCATACAGCTCTGCATTGAATACAGGCTGGCCAGAATAGCCGGAGTGATGTGGTTAGGTAGGGGCGATGAGCATACAGCTCTGCATTGAATACAGGCTGGACAGAATAGCCTGAGTGATGTGGTTAGGTAGGGCGATGAGCAAACAGCTCTGCATTGAATACAGGCTGGACAGAATAGCCTGAGTGATGTGGTTAGGTAGGGGCGATGAGCATACAGCTCTGCATTGAATACAGACAGGCTGGACAGAATAGCCTGAGTGATGTGGTTAGGTAGGGGCGATGAGCATACAGCTCTGCGTTGAATACAGACAGGCTGGACAGAATAGCCTGAGTGATGTGGTTAGGTAGGGGCGATGAGCATACAGCTCTGCAGCGAATACAGGCTGGACAGAATAGCCTGAGTGATCTGGTTAGGTAGGGGCGATGAGCATACAGCTCTGCATTGAATACAGGCTGGACAGAATAGCCTGAGTGATGTGGTTAGGTAGGGGCGATGAGCATACAGCTCTGTGTTGAATACAGTCTGGACAGAATAGCCTGAGTGATGTGGTTAGGTAGGGGCGATGAGCATACAGCTCTGCATTGAATACAGGCTGGACAGAATAGCCTGAGTGATCTGGCTAGGTAGGGCCGATGAGCATGCAGCTCTACATTGAATACAGGTTGGACGGAATAGCCTGAGTGATCCTGAGTGATCTAGTTAGGTAGGGTCGATAAGCATACAGCTCTACTCTATCTCATACTGCTCAACGCGGGACGAGGCTGCACTACATACTGCTTAACGCGGGACGAGGCTGCACTACATACTGCTTAACGCGGGACGAGGCTGCACTACATACTGCTCAACGCGGGACGAGGCTGCACTACATACTGCTCAACGCGGGACGAGGCTGCACTACATACTGCTCAACGCGGGACGAGGCTGCACTACATACTGCTCAACGCGGGACGAGGCTGCACTACATACTGCTCAACGCGGGAGGAGGCTGCAGTATATACTGCTCATGCTAATGGATGGTGCATGACAACCAGACAGCGGATCCACACTACATGACCTTGACATCTACTGTACTCCCACAAGAAGAGAGAGGTAAATTAATTTGCGATTATATAGCTATGTGTTTCTAAATTTATATTTGCCTGCATTGGCTCTATTGGAAAGAATAAGTCATGGGGTTGGGCATATATCACTATATTTCCTGCGTCTCTAGGAACATGTAAGTTATATCGAACCGGTTGAGATTGCTCAGTGGTAGCACACTGACCTTGTATGCATGAGGTTACTGGTTCGATGCCCGCTTAGTTTTATCTTGTCCTAAGGGTTTTCTCTCAACCGATACTCATAAGGCAAATGCTAACAGCTCGTTCGTATTCCTACTCATTACTCTTTCTAGTTAGTGACCTGAAGAGAGTGTGCTTCGTAGAAATGTTAAAGTGTTGTATATTTTCATAGATCTTCTTTTTTATGTTTCTCTTTATAACTAATATTTGAATTGAATGCTGGTTGGATATCAAAGTTCTACGGGCGGGAGACACGAAGAGTGATGAACTGTCATATATTCATCCAGATTGGGAGCTTAGTAGTGGAGCCCCGGTTAGTGTAATACACTTATGTATTATTTTTAATGTATTTAGACCTATGTCGTTTTATTACAGGAAGAAGACCGTGTTCTACTTTGGGGTGATGAGAAATATCGCTCAAAGTTCGGAGAAAAAGTAAACCCACAACTTGGAAATGGTGATTATATTATTTTCTAACCCTTTGACTCCTGTGATATAGTAAATATATACTAATATTCTGAAACAGAGTGAAAATATAGTAGGCCTATAGTTGCATCAGTTACATAATCACTAATCAGTCATCATATCATCTACGTATATTTGAAAATATCTGCTATAGTAAGAAATGAATAAGATGAAAAACAGTGAGAAGGAGATTCTGGGTATACCTATAGTCCTCCCAACGAAACTATTCTCATGCTTTCGTCATAACCCCTGAGGCCTCAAAGTAAACTTCTGCGGACGGTTTACTGCCTGTGTTCATGCGCGCAATCATGTAACTTTGATCGCTAACGTTGAAATCTACTTGATCTCCGCCTGGCGGAGGCTCGTCGAACTCCCGAGTTCGACGAGCCTCCGCTAGGTGGAGATCAAGTAGACCTTGTTGTGTAGCCAATGAGAGTTCGAGAATTCGAAGAAGTTCACAGGAACTATCAAAATCCAGCAAGCTGTGAGCAACATTGGTAGTCTTTTGTTTTTATTGAAAGCCTGTCAAATGTATAAAAATTCACACTTTACTGAGTAGATCCATAGAGTAACTACTTGCAGCAAGTATTTATCCTAATATTCCACTGTGTTCTAGAGGTAGGTCTAAACTGCAAAGGTATAGTCCGTCCTACTTTAGTTTTATGAAATAAAGTCGTTTAAACACCGGCGTTTCCGCCATTTCTTGGTATCGAAAGCTGTGAATGGCTGGGTGCCCGGGATCTATTTTCAATTATCACTTCTCTTCAAACATGACTTATTGGATTTGTTACAACAAACCTATATTTGTATTTAATTTTTAAAAATATTCATCGTGTAATATTATTAATAGCAACTTACACAAATGAGAGAATTACCATTTATCAACATCGGACAAGTTGGCCAACTCACGAACTGAGAACAATCCGACGCAATCTTCCATCAAGCACACGGAGGAATGACAAGTTAAGTTGCCATTCTGGACATGGCCTGTGATGAAAGCATGAGAATAGTTTCGTTGGGAGGACTATACCAGTGGCGTCACTAGGGGGTTTTGGGGGGGGCCTGCGCCCCCCCAATAATTTCCTCGTTCAATCAATTTTATTGCTTAAATTTCCAATCTTAAAGTGCTAGCGTGTCTCTTTAAAAAATCGAAGATCAAAAGTCTTTTGATCAACAATACTTACATAATATATTATAATATTTCATTAATAATTATGACATGCTAATGGCAATTAATCAAGCCTTCATTGATTAAAATATAACCGTTAATCAGCATTTATCTCCTGCATATAATTTATGAAAGATATTTAATATTATTACATTTTGTACCACAAAGAGTGGTCACTTTATTGACAGATGTTCTTTAGATGGAGTTTTGTGACAAGTCGTATTAGTGGATAGTACAATATGTCTAATCTTTTGTAAAGTAATTGAGGAATGACTGACATTGTTATCTTATAAATTAATAATTAAAATACTATAACAAATATACCGTGACAATCATAATATTATTTCATGCAATCAGCCTTCTGGTATACTAAAATAGTTGTGTGTGTATAAAATCCTTTTTAGGGCCGCTCTATTATCCTTATGATTCCCTTGCTCAAATCGCTGTAAAGGCTGTTTCGAAGCCCCCGTGTAGCCCGCGCAAGTCCAATCAACTAGTTACTTGCGCCGGGCGGACTGGCAGGTACGGAACTACGGAAACCCGTACGGGGCCCCCCCGGGTGGGGGCCCCCTTGAGGGCCCCCTTGAGGGCCACCACCCAACCCCCTGAAAATATATTACGGTATATAGATTATGAAACAATAGTAAGAAGAGCATAATATTATGTATCTCATGTCAGTGAAAAGGGACATATAGAGTTATATAGACCATCTAGACTACAAAGATTTCCGCTTTCTTCCTCTGAGCTTACTTTTTTATAGTTAAGTTTGAAATATAAAACATGCCAGTGCTGGAAATTTCTTTAATTTAATTTTAAAGTGGTGTAACAGTTCAACATGTTGTTCGACACACCTATCATCATTTATCGATTTTTACACGTGTTTATATGCGTTCTAGACAAATTAATAGGAAACAAGAACTCTCAAGATTTCTGCTCGCTAGCTCGCTACTTGAGTGACTTTTGATAGTTTGCGAGTAAACTTTGTTATATCTGAAAGTACCATTTTGCCCATTTATAATAGAACAGGCTCATATAAAAATGAAATACAGGAGTTTTCAAATCGTGTGTCATTACAAAGCCACTTTCCGTAAAATAGCTGACTGAAAATCGGGCTGATCACGTGTCTATAAGCGTTCAAAATTTAAAAAGGCGAACTTTGTGGCAATATCTATCAGCGCCTACTGAAAACCGATCCAGCGCAGCACTAGCCATAAGATTACTTCTCAAATGACAGGATCGAACTCCTATCCTAGACCTATGACGTTAGGAATTATCAGTGTAATATTGACTTTACTTTAATTGTTTTTCATGATAGGATTTCGCCTCAAAACGCGTTTTAGTCCACTAAGCATCATGCAGGGTCGAAAATTGTTTCGCCTTCGGCGACGTTGCCTCCGGCGGCAGGGGCTTCGCCCCCGACCCAGCTGCATACTCAGCTACAACACTCGTTACGAGTACAAATTACACGATGCGAGTGGACAACTAGTAGTCGATATTTGTAGAAGGTTGGGAAACAATACAGTTTGAAATATACAACTGCCAGTGTTGCGAAAGTTTCTTCATCAATTTCGTTTTTGAAAGTGGTGTTCACAGTTCAACACGTTGTTCCACATAACTATCATCATTTATCGATTTTTAAATGTGTTTATATGCGTTCTAACAAAATAGCAAGCTGAAAAATTTTCGCCTCCGGCTCTGCCCCAGACCCCTTATAGCTTCGCCAGGTCCCGGGGCCCCTAACATCGTTTTCCGTACGGGGCCCTTACCCCCCCCCCAGTCCGCCTCTGCTTGCGCCCCCCCAATCCCAGAATCCTAGTGACGCCCCTGGACTATACCGGTAGTTTGTTAGTGAGAGCGTATTTAAAATCTTTCTCAAGTTAACAGTTCACCAAAGATTCACCACCCTGACACGGGGAAATGGTTTACATTTTGCAGTTGAAGATATTTAGTAATTTTGCTATATCTTTACCTTATAATAATCTTGAATAACGAAACATCACTGCATGTTTTGAGATATATTATTTAACATATAATAAAACACAATTTATCTGAAAGAGTGAAGATAGTAGTGTGAGAAGTAAATTAATTAATCAATGCTATTGTGCTACAAACGTGTTTGTGTTTGTAGTGTGCGATGGTTCAAACGTAGGTTTTAATTAAAGTCCCCCCTGGAAACCAGTCTTGTTACTGAGTGGGTAGACAGACTCTATAAATACGAATTTATTTATTTATTTATTTTTATTCTTTATTTATAGCAATGTCAAATTTTACTCCTGAGTTAACTCTGCAGCTGACAGTCATGTAGAGTAGTTTTATGAATTAATTTGTGTTTCTCATCATTGTTTTAGAATTGATGGACGATTTTAAGAGAAGCTCTACTCATCCACTACTGAAGAGTCTTGAATAATAATGTGTATGTAAACATGGAAGTTCTGCTGTCAACAAGCAGGAAAGAATCATGTTTTGTATGTTAGAAGGGACACGATTCAGGCACTGCGTTCTAAGGAGTTTCCTGCTCTAGATAATTAAGAGTTAATAGCACTTATGTTTTAGTTATTATACCGGATTAGTATTTTAAACCAATTGTCCAATTACACACTGTCCTAAAACCTTGGTTATTTATATTTATTAGCAAGATATTTCGGAGTCTCTTACTCCTTCCTCAAGCACTGTCTCTGTCTGACTGGCGCCGGTCAGGCATAGACAATGCTTGAGGAAAGAGTTGGTGACCTCGTAATACCTCGTTTAATAAGTGATCTAGGTGTCCAGTGTGTACTTGTATTTACACCGGTACATTTGGAACTCGATTGGTTCATTTTGTATCGATAACTTCTTTGTAAAAGGAGTGAACTGGTTTATCAAAACTTTTCAATAACTGTTACATAAACGTTTCCGTATAAAAGCTTCAAATTGCTAATTCTAAAAGGAGACATTGTGGAGTTTCACTCCAGTTTGCTTCGTCTAATATCCTTGTACAGCTGTAATAAGCGCGTGTGAGTCTCGCGTTGATATTGCGCGTGTACACAGCACAATGTTATCGCACAGTAGCAGTAGACAAGTTGTGTATTTGTGTGTGGTAGATACATGGAGTGTTTTGTTTTATAGTGGTGGTGGTAAATACTAAATAGCATTGCTAAGTGCTGAGTACACGCGCTACATAAATATAGGCGATAACTGTAAATACAACGTATTTTGGATTTTGTCGACATCTTAAGTCGATATTTGGATGTGAAACTTGACAAATTAATATCAAAACATACCCTCAGCTAGTTGATCTTGTAGTTTTGGCTAGGGTTTTAAATAGTGGAAAAAAACCGGGTTTTTTTCGGAAAAAAACTGGGGTTTTTTGGTTTTTTTCCGATGCTCTGGAAAAGTAGGTTTTTTTGGAAAAATTGAAAATAGGCCCAAAATAGTACTACAATTAACCAATTTGAACTTTTAACGTTGTTACAAATACAAACAATGCAAGACACCAAGAATAGAGATACTAATCATAATCCTAAATCCTTACTACTAATGAACAATGAATGATTATGGATTAAAGATTTTGAATTAACATTTTTTAAATAAAAACTTTAGAAAAATAAAGCTTCAGCCTAGTCCTCACACACAAGTTTATGTATAGGCCTATACTCATCAGTCATAATCATCTCATTCTCATTCTCATCACAATCAATCTGTCTCTCTCCAAGTTAGGCCTAACTCATTCCTGATCCTGCAGGGCGATTCTGCATGGGCAACGATACGTTTAACACCGGTTTCAGTTGTTAGAAGAAGGCGATGAGCCAATCACCGCCTTGCATTCGCCTTCAGTAACGACTGAAACCGCTGATAAATTTATCGTCGCCTATACAGAATCGCCCTGCAGGTCCTCCTATGGTGATCAATTGCATACTCAGTGGTACTGGGCCCTATGATGTTGTCTGAGTCGGAGTCGGACACTTTGTATTGTTCACCCACTTCGTCATTGGCATCTAAATCTTCAAGAAGTTGAAAATCATCATCATCATTAGCAGCTACAGAACCTACAATTTGTGTTTTTTTTTTTGGTGGCATAGAGTTTTGTCTATGTGGCCAGTGGCCCAGTAGGCAGTAAATAGTCTCCATTTCCTTTCTTCCTGGTACTTCATTACAGCTTTACATTAGATTAGACGTTGGTCACATTTCTCACCACAAGGAATTGACATATTACACATTTTAGGTGAAAACGAAATTTTCCCAAAATTTCCCGGGTTTTTTGGAAAAAAACTGAAAAAAACCGGGTTTTTTTCCCAAGCAAAAAATTTCAGGAAATTTTAAAACCCTAGTTTTGGCCCATCTGCAAGATACACTTGCTCAATGTAAAGAGATTGAAGACTCGTTCACTCCTTATGTAAAAACACAATAATTATTCGTAAACAATGACAACATCCAGACGGGAGGTTTTTCCTACCGTCCTGTATTTATAGTTCCCACGTGACGTCAGATTGGCCTTGATTAGGATACAATGGATTTAGACATAGCCTAAAACATTGTCACGTTTGATTTGAAAATTTACTTAAGTAATTCCAATTATGTTCACACACACAAAACAAAAATAATAAAATATCTAAGATGGTTTGTAGTCTACCATGTAGATATAAACCACCAATGAATTATCGTAAATATGGCCGCTACGCGCACATTGTGACGTACGTAAAAGCTATGAATATGGAGAGGAGTTTCTATGGGTAGCAAGGTGAGAATAATTGCTCCGAACTGTACCTACTGACCCAAAAAACTTAAAGTGTTGTGCTTTTGTCCAGGATTGTACATATAATATATTGTATAAATAAAATACTAAATGACGAATGAATTGTATATAATTTCTGTTGGTCTATTATTTATTATTAATTTTGTTTGTGATTTTAAATGTGTAATTAGTCCTGTGTTTGACAAACCCCATGTTGTTAGTATATGTCTTTGCTCTCTAAGTGTAACATTATATAACTGTCATGTATGGCTGCAAAATAAATGAACAAAACAATAGGTCTACTTTTTTTCCTTCCTTCATCGCTTTTATCCTCTGTGTATCTGCTTTTATACTAAATTTACCTGCATTTACAGTGTATGATCAACAACTACGATATTTTCTTGTTGGAATGGATTAAGGGCGGAGTACACAGTCCAGTTAAGTATGTGATTTGTTTATGGTTGCTATAGAGTTTGTTTTTCTCATGGAAAATAGCATGTAATAAAACAATCCCATAGCAATAAATCCTGTACTTAACTTAACACTTGACTCTGCATACGGCCCTAAGAACAAAGGTTACTTGTACGTCAAAAATCACAGACAAATTTCATATTTTAATTATATCTAAAAAAAAACGCGACTCGAAATCGAAAATCTGAATCAACAGCGCACTGTGCTTTGGTAAGCCCTGCAAACTGAATGAAATATTATAACCAATAGCGTAGCTATTTTGATTATTATATCGATAATTAGTAATAAAATTAATTAAAAATAAAAACCATACTGATTATAATGTAAGACACAATTTAGAGCATTCAGTATGTAGAGCATACCAAACCACTGTGCGCTGTTGATTCAGATTTTAGATTTGGAAGTCCATTCTTGAGATATAATTTAAAAATAAAAAATTCTTCGGTTTTTGACGTAGAGGTAAACCGCCGGGATGATCGGTCATAAAGAGAAACAAAATACATAGACGAGACTTGGAGGGTTTAGTGGACATTGGGGGGGGGGGGGGGGGGGAGTGTTAGGCGTGTAGTTCGCAAACAGGGCCACCATAAACGAGAAGGAAGATACAGAAGAGAAGAAAACATTAAACAACTGAACAAAATGATAATTAATTAATAACATTTCGTAGGAATACCCGTTACAGGTGACCAACTAGGTTATTAGAGTCTTTGGATAGTTGGGAAGGAATTTCCGAGGGCTGCTAGTAGGAAGCATTCACCTTTACGACTGAGGAAAACCTTAGAAAATCTTCAGTCAGGACTGTCGGTGGCCGGAATCGAACCGGCGACCTCCTGAATTAGAGTCTCGCATCTTACCACTGATAATGAGCTAAGGGGTTATCAAAGATATGCACGAGAGCCATCTTTGCGGGCACTGGTCACCACGAGAAGGTATCTACCTACATCGACCGGAATTTTGTTTAATCACTAAGCGATTTCCCGAAATTTGCTGAGTTTGCCACTTGCCACGTACGTATACATGTATTATGGGAATTGATGATTTCAGAATTGATCTAGAGGGCCGTGATTAGCACTATCTAAGGGTCCTTGATAGTTTTGTTAAAAAAAAGTTTGCATTGGCCGGGAATCGAACCCGGGCCGCCCGCGTGGCAGGCGAGCATTCTACCACTGAACCACCGATGCTGTGTGAAGATGGATCATCATCAATGCATGATGACTACTACAACCACGCAGATCCTCTAGTCTGCAGTAGAAACACCACGACACTCTGCGATATGTGGGTTACCTTTCACATTGCTGGCCCAGCATCATGAGTAGAGGTCAATAAGTAACAACAAGTGGGAACTACTTATTACAATTTAAAAAAAACATTATTAGTGATATTTTTTCATTGTAATCCTTGTACGTTATACTTGGCCCAAGACTACAATACACATACTTTCGTCACAGGCGAGCAGTGCTTAATTTCAGGGCGGAGGCGTCCGACCAATTCTTTCATGGAAAAATCCTAATTGAAAAGTCAATACGATGTTGTATTAGACTGAACCTGTCTGTAGTCACTGTACTAAGCTAACAGCAGATCTGGGTTCGAGTCCCAGCGAGGATAGATTTTCTTAGTGATTGTATTTCTATTTTACACGCGTTTATGTTTTAACCCACATATGTATATATATATATATATATATATATATATATATAAATAAATAATAAATAATAATAATATATATATATATATATATATATATAATTATTGCCATATTGATAGTAGGCCTACATTGAGGTGGAGTTTCATCGCCTCAAATGCAGTACATTCACAGTAAAATATTTCAACAAAGACATGAATTGGAATAACACACCTCAGTCTTTGCAATGAGGCTAATCAAAATGATTGGTGAATTTAAAGAAGGATTAATGGTGTCTGCCAGCGGGATATCGAACTCAATAATCAGTAATCCGGGTCACGACATCTCTTCAATTATAAAAGGTCTTCATATGATATTTTATTTGGTGAGATGTTATATAAAACGATACAATGACACATAGCTCCTCGTATAATAAATATGATGCCAAGTCTTATCCAGTATCCGATCCCGCCCACTTTGCCTCCCCTCCTTGCTTCAAAGCAACATAATCAACTTACGTGAGAGAGCGCCACGAACCAGAGCCAAATGTGTGATTTGCAGAGCATTTGTACTATACATCTCACGTCTTCATTATTTCTTGGATAACGCTTATATTTTGTGTCCGTATTAACAATGATTATGTCAATTTACATATATAGAGTTTTTGTTCAAATTCGATCTAGTTCGGACACAAACAATTTTTGAACGGGGACTAAAAATTATGAAAAACGAAAAAATTTAGGGAAGGTTGAAACCTGAAAACAAAATATCTATGCAATAATCTAACAAACACGCTAAATACGTAAAACAACAATTTAGTTTTCTAAATGCTGCTGTCCATATTTAACATACAAGAAGGCGACGACACGCAACACTAGCGCTACTAACGGCAAGAGGAGATACGGCGATGATGGCCGCTTGATTCAATGTTATGTTATTATGGCTAGCAATTACGCATCAGTGTACTGAAAACATATGTAGTAGACTAAGTTATGATTGCCATTTATAATTATAACCAAATTAATCTGAAATAACTCTTAGTATTTAAGTAAAAGATGTGCGAAACAATGAGTGTAAAACGAACATTACAGGGGCAGTTTATGTTATTACGCGAGTCTTTTAGGGGGTGAATGATGAAAAAGCGATGGTATAGGGTTGGGGACGGGAGAAATGTGTGACATAACATAAATATATATATATATATAAGCGTCTTACTGAGTGACTGACTGATTGACTGACTCATCAACACACAATTCAAACCGTTCAACCTAGGAACGTGAAATTTCGTAGGTACGTAGGTAGCTGTTATGACAAAACTATCCACTAACGAAGGATTTTTGGAAATTCTGTCCCTACGGGGGTGAAAAAGGGGGTTGAAGTTATTTTTTAGAATACTTATATTTTAACAACAGAAGGTATTACAGACGTAAAAGTTTGTACTTAAATTCTGCGTTAAAAATAGCTAAACATATTTTTCTGAAAACCATATGAATGGGGGTGAAAACAGGGGATTGAATGTTTTTATGACGATCCCTAAGTCTCAAAAACCACAGATGGAAGATGCTACAAACGTGAAAATTGTTATCTAGATTCCTCTTTACAAAATAAGACACACGTGTTTTGCCATTTTCCGAAAATCCAGTTAAGGGGTGAAAACAGGGGTGTTTTTAAATCTCGCAAAACTGAAGGTGTTATAGATGTGAAAATTGATTGTAAGATTATGCTTTAAAAATAAATAAACATGTGTTTTACCATTTCCCGAAAATCCAGTTACGGGGGTGAAGACAGGGGTTAAATTATTCTATGAGGACACCAATATCTCAAAACCGAATGTGTTACAGACGTGAAAATAGGTGATTAGATTCTCCTTAAAAAATAAAGGAATACCTAGTTTACCACTTTCTTAAAATACTGTTAAGGAGGAAAAATGGGATGGTGAAATAGAGGGGGTGAATTTTTAATCTCTAAAACCGAAGATATTCAAGACGTGAAAACTGATTCATAGATTCTTCTTCAAAACAAAAGAATCATGTATTAAACCATTTTTCAAAAAACTAATAAAGGGTGGCGAAAAAGGGGGTCTGTTTTTTAAAATAAAGATACAGCTATAACTAAAAAAACCAAGACGTTACTTCTTGAATATTGGTATTTAAATTTAAATTTAAAAACAAAGAAACACATGTTATACCATTTTCTGAAAATCCAGGTAATGGGGGTAAGACGAATTTGTACAATTTGTAGGCCTACTACACAAAATTGTAAAACACGCATTTCTTAAAGTTATAGAAAAATCTATAAATAACAAATTTTCAAGTATGTAATATCTTCCGTTTTTACTGTATGTTTCTTATTACCCCCACAAGATTCACCCCCCCCCCCCCCCTAACAGCTGTTTATTGGGGGAAATAGTAATTACATGTTAATTTATTTTTAAAGGAAAATGTAAGTACTGACTACTGACATTCACGTATGTAACATTTTTGATTTGTGTAGATACAAAATTAATCCTCTTCCACCCCTGTGAGCCCCCCCCCTCCACCTATTCCCCCGCTTGATTAAACAAAAATGGTAAAATACACATTTCTTTATTTTTAGTGAAGTAGGTATATAGGTAACCATTTTCACGTCTGTAACGCCTTCCTTTTTCGATATATAGAAATTATCATAAACACATCACCTCCGCATCTCACCCCTATCGGATGTTCGGAAAATGTTTAAAACATTTTCCTTTATTATAAAAGAAGAATAAAAACATAAATTATCACGCCTGTAGCATCTACGGTTTTTAAGATTTAGAAAACCACCCCCTCGTTTTCACCCCCTCTTCTTTCGCCCGCCTTACCAATTGGTTTGGGGAAAATGGTAAAACACATATCTACTTATTTCTAAAGTAGAATCTTAATACATAATTTCACGTCTGTAACACATTGCGTTTTTAGATAAAAAAAAATTCACCCCTGTTTTGACTCTCTTCACCCGTTAACTGAATGCTATATCATTATGTATGTAACATTTACCATTTTCGCGTTTTGAGATATATAGATACCCTCATAAAAAAATTCACCCTCGCAATTCTCACCCTCAATAACTGGATTTTTGTAAAATGCTAAACATATTTCTAATTACTTTTACCTAAATACCAATTTTCACAGTCGTTACATCCTTGGTTAATGAGATACAGGTATCCTCATTTTTTAAACAACCCCCTTTTTCGCCACCAATTACTGGATTTTCGAAAGATAGTAAAACATGTTTTTCTTTATTTTTAAACATGTTTTTCTTTATTTTTAAAGAAGAATCTTAATTCCAATTTTTACGTCTGGAACATCTTCGGGTTTTTGAGATTAAAAATCACCCCCTCCCCTCATACTATCGCTCCTTTTTAACCCTTTTGAGTGGATTTCAGGAAAATGGTACAACATATATTTCCTTATCTTTAATGGAGAATCTAACTACCAATTGTCACGTCTGTAACATCTTCGGTTTTTGAGATATAGGTGTTCTCATGATCGAAAAATCACCCCCTCTATTCACCCCCATTCACTGAATTTTCGTAAATATGGTAAAATTATGTTCGTTTATTTTTGGAGGAGAATCTATCAATTTTTACGTCTGTAACACGTTCGGTTTTTGAGCTGTAAAATCACCCCCCGTTTTCATCCCCGCAATTGGATTTTCGAAAAATGGTAAAATACGTGATTCTTTATAAATATAAAGAAGAATCTTAATACAAATTTGCACGCATATATCATCTTTGGTATTAGTGTGGTATTAGAGTTATAGTCATATGCTCATAAAAAATGTAACCCCCGTTGTCACCCCTCTTAACTGGATTTTCAACAAAATGGTAAAATCACTTTTTTTTTTTACAATGGAGAACCTATGTACCAATTATCAGGTCTATAGCACGTTTAGTTGTTGAGATATAGGTAGTCTAATGAAAAGCTTCCACCCCCTTTTTAACCCCCTTAGGGTCGGAATTTTCAAAAATCCTTTCTTAGGGATTGACTTCATTATAAGAGCACCGTAACTTCAAATATTATAATAGTCTACCCATCGGTATTTGTTACGTATCTTCGTACCAATATTCTTATCATGTTCGCATCTCCTCTTGTCGCTTGAGAGCAGCACTACCTACGTGTCGCTGCCAGTGTCCCGTATTATTGTAGTAAGGTATTTGGCACTCTCGCGTTTCTTTGTCCCAATGCAGCTACACCGCTAGTCGTTTCTTTATCCGGTGTAGCTGCATCGTTGAAATGCAAGGAAGTTACCACCAAGTTTAAATATCGTCACATAATTATGATGAAAAAAGCGTTTGCTGATGATTTTTTAACTGTGATTTTGAATGATCCTCAACAATGTACACTAAGCCTACTACATGTTTTTGTTTTTTAAAACACGTATAAATTTGAAAGTGTTGCACTGCTTGCAAAAATCAGTCCGCAAACCAAACCCGATCAGTAGCAGGTTACTCTGGTGCGTTCGGCAACTATGCCAGAGTAACCCGGTTTTCTGACCCGATCACCAAAAAAGTGACCGGCCTCGGGAGCAGGAGGTTTGTTCGTTTGTCCTGCCTCAACAGGAGTATTTTACGCCAGGAGTAATCCGGAAATATGTCATATGGGAGTATAAATCACACTCCCACTTGGACAAAAAAAAAACAGAGTGGTCACGGTTGAGATCGTTTCAGTTGTTCCTCCTACTCCTACTCGGGAAGCAGGTGTAAAAACCTTACTCCCATCACACTTGTAGTAAGTTACCACTGGACAAAAGAACTTGTCGCAGCTACTCCCATCACACTTACTCCACGACAGAAAAACGGGGTTTTCGTAATACCGTACTCCTGAAGTAGTGATCACAGGACAAACTAACAAAGCTAGGGTAAGTTAGGTTTGGGCGGAAAATACAAAATGTTATGATTTTGATGGTGGTGTTAAAGTGGCTGTGGATAATGCATGTGGATATTTGGGTGCAAAACCGTGTTTTTGAGTAGGCCATTAATGAATTGCGCGCAGAAAGTAAGTACATCAGGCACTACAAAAAATTCGAACCAATTTGAAGGTTAGGTTTAGCTACGCAAGCGCACGGCATCCATTTGCAAAGTAACCCTACTCCGAAACGCTTTCGTTTACTCGGGTTGAAAACTCTGACCCGGTGAAGTAAAGTCACGTGACATAACTGATCTGACGGGTTACTCTGGCGAGGTAAACGTAAGCGGCTTTTGTATCTACGCAGTGCAAGGTCTTTTTTGGATGTTTGGATGGTGGCAATAAGGTACAGTTTCCTTTTGCTTGACAATCTCGACCGGACAGTGTCCTTAAGAGAAGTATGATAAGAATACAGATGTGATGGATGTGTTGCTGAAGGTAGAACGTTTGGGAAGAAAATGAAATGGCCCGAAGGCAAAAAGAATTTAGAGTGATATTAGTATGAAATTAATAGAAGAGGTTGGGTTAACAACTACTAGGAATAAAAAAAGGTAAGTTCAGGAAGGGTCCTGGGAATGAATAGAGGTACTACCGTTGAGTGAGCCCTATATTTCTCACTCAACGGTACTACCTCACCCGTCTTTTCTTGGCGAAGAGGGGAAGGCGAATGTTGCGGTGGCGTCCACATGCCTGTGGGTTGGGAGGCCTGAAATCAAGGGTGTAAGTGCAAGGTCTACTGGATTGCCGCTAGGCTTCTCTACTAGCGGCACAGGCCGATGGGCGCTTCGCAATTACTCCGCTAGGAGGAAATCCAGTAGACCTTGTACGCAGTGTAGCTCGCACCATGCTCGCACACAAGGTCTACTGGATTTCCTCCTAGCGGAGTAATTGCGAAAACACAGCAGCACGACATCATATAGATACTTACCTGGCGTAGGGGTTACCGTGATCAACAAGGCGGTGACTCTTGCCAATTAAACTGCCCTCTCGATTGCAATATATCGAGGAGCAATTAACCAAACAGCTTTGGGATCCGCCTGTTCTGAGTGGTTCGAACGCAAGATTACTCTCAGACAGGAATCCAATAAGCAGAAGAACAGAAGATTAAGGGGCATCACCCCGTGTCCTTTTCCTTCAAGTTTTAACTTCTTCCCCTTCCTCCCTTATCCTTCTCCTCCCTTCCTCCCTTCCCCTTTCTCCCCTTATCACCAACGCGATTGCGGAAATTCCCCCGCGATCGTGACGGTGCTGGGTCTTCCACCCTCCCTCCCTTCCCTTATCCCGCTCACCAACGCGACCGCGGAAGGGTTCTGTCCCCCGCGCTCGTGGCGGTGTCGGGTGTTTAACCCTCTCTCTTCCCCTTCCTCACCCCCTCCCTCCCCTCCCAGATAGTAAACTATCACATCCTTGCCATGGTTTTCCCGCCATTTCACCCGAAGGCCACGCCCGCCGCTGGTCTTCCCCAATTCTTGCCTCATAAGAGGGCCACAACTAAACATTCTCAACCTGGTACCTCCACCGGGATGCTACCCCCGATAATCCCGCCCCTTATGGCAGCTACAACATCTAAACCACGCACTCCTGAACCACCTCCAGTGTGGACTAAGATCCCACTGAAGGTGAAGGAGCCGCGAAAGGGCCGTTACTCCTTCCCTATTATTTCAACTGACGCAGGAGTCCCTCCATCAGCTCCACTACCCGATCAACCAGTCCCAGACAGGCCAGTAACGCCCACCGCAAATAGGTTTCTGGCCCTAGATGTCGACTGCGACATCATGTCGGACGACGACAACTCCCTGGTCATAGACTCCGGCGCTGAAAGCGAGATGGAGCTATGCCAGTCTCAACCCTCGACCAGCAAAACGGTGCGTCCGAAACGTCGCCGGACCCACTCGCTCTCCCCCGACTCAGACGCGTCTTCTGTCCGCTCTACCGCATCCAGGCCACCGAAACTCCATGCACAACGTGCAAGTCCCAGCTCCGTAATACATAAGCCGATAGCTACGCATCCCCCAGCAACTTCCTCGGACCAAGCTAACCCTGGGACTGCCAATCAGCACCCCTCCGACTCGAAACCCCCGCCCATCCTCTTATACAACATCGAAAACTATTCCTCTTTGGTCACCCTATTGGCCAAGGCCACCAAAGGGGCATATACCATCTCGGCCACAGCGGAAGCCTTCCGCATTAAACCCAATCTCCGACAAACCTATGACGAGATTTTCCAATATTTACGGGGCAATAAACTCCTCTTTCACACTTTCCCGACCGTCGAACAGAGACAGAAACGTCTCGTAATTCGCGGTCTTTCCTCCTCTGTGCCAGTCGAGGACATAAAACTTGATCTAACGGAGCAGGGCGTCAATATCATTGACCTCCGTCAAATCCTGCATAATGGCGACTCTCCGTCCACTCGTCGACCCATGCCCTTGTTTGTTGCCACCGTCTCTCTCTTTGACACCGGCGTCCCCCTTCATACAGTCACCATCATCTGCCACCACAAAGTGACATTTGAACGTTACCGTGGCCAATCAGGTCCACGGCAATGCTTCAATTGCCAACAATTTGGCCATTCATCGGCCTTCTGCCATCTTCCGCCGGCGTGCTTTAAATGCGCCCAGGCCCACAAGTCAGCGCATTGCCCCAAATCCCCCGACTCACCCGCCACTTGCGTCAACTGCAAACAAGCCCACCCAGCCTCGTACCGTAAGTGCAAGGCATATCTTGATGCATGTGATGCCCGAGCACAGAGCAACCAAAACCAGCCAGGCCGTCCGGTAACAAACGGCCGCCAAAAGCAACCACCTCCGCCGACTGTAGCTTCACAACAGCGTGCTAGCTTCCCCGCAGCCACCTTCAGTGCCGCATTTCCCCCACTAGTCTCGTACGCACAAGCTGTCCAGGCCTCGACACCACAACAGTCTCCGCCTGACCTAACTGATGTACCACACACCAGTCCGTCACAGTCTTCTCAACCCCATGGCCCAGTTCCCGCCCCACGGCGTCCACGTGGCCATGTACCACCTTCACAACCGCCGCCTCCACTGCTGCCGCCTCCACTTGCTCCCCAAGGTCGTAACCCGGCCTGGACCATCATCGGCCAAATAGCCGATGCCCTCATCGCCTATTCCAGCGACCCCATCATTTCCACCCTATAGCTACCCTTCTTAAAACACTCATCTCTGCACCCAACAATGGCTAAGCTGGAATTGAAATTACTGGCGTGGAACGCCAATGGAGGAGTTCGTCGCAAAACGGCAGAACTCATCCACCTAGTTCATCAACTTTCCATAGACATCATTCTCATCAACGAAACTCATCTTCTCCCTTCTGACAACTGGTCTATTCCTGGCTTCCAAATTCTCCGTAACGATCGACTGACAGCGTCTAAACGTACGAGAGGGGGTGGTACTGCCATTCTCTCTCGCTCTACAGCCGCCGTCGTTCAAGAGCCCACCCCCCTTCTTTCTGCGGTCGAAGCCACTATCGCAATTGTGAAAACAGCTGCTGGCCCGATGCGATGCATCGCAGCATACTCGCCCCCAAATAAACATTTCACTGGCACCGACTTTAATTCCCTCTTCACTTCACAAATGCCGACTGTTCTGGCGGGTGACTTAAATGCCAAACACCATCTTTGGAATTCGGCTGTCAACAACACGCGGGGACTTGCTCTTCTTCGTTTCATCACGTCTACCAACCTTAGACTCAATGTCACTGGGCCTGTCGAACCAACATACTACCACTATCGGGACACTACCCCTCCTGATGTGCTAGACATTGCCATTATTCGGAACATCCACACATCTTACGATATTTCGACAGTCCAGGCACTCACATCCGACCATAATCCGATCCTCATAAATATTGGTAACAAAATCAATTACCAACCACCTACCCCCCGGTTATCATACGGAAAAGCCGACTGGCAGCGCTTCCGTAATCATATTCATAACCGCCTCACTGCCCTCCCACTTCCACTTCTCGACTCATCTTCAGCTATCGATACGTCGATCTCCTTCCTATCGGCTCTTATCCGTCAGGCAGCTAATGTTGCAATCCCCAAATACACACCGTCGCCCTCAACACATCTGTCTTTACCACCTGCCCTTCGTGCATGTGTGCGACAGAAAAATCGAGCCCGTCGGCGCTGGCAAGCGTTCCGAACGCCAGACTGCAAGGCCGAATACGACAGACTGCAACGTGCACTTGACCGCGATATTGTCGACCATATGTCATCGCAGTGGGAAGCAAAACTGTCAACTCTCTCTTACCACGACAACTCCATCTGGCGGATGGCCAAGACGCTACAGAAGTCGAAAGCACCCAATCCTCCAATCCTCACACCTGCAGGCTGGGCACTTAGTAGCCCGGACAAAGCCGAGGCAATCTCGCGCAGTCTGGAAATGGCCTTCATCCCAAATCCACCAGTTCCTGGCGAACCTGATTTGGATAGGTTAATGAAAATCTACTTTTCGAAAACTGTGTGCCCGGAACCCCCACCAGAGTACAATTTACAGCCCTTTGAACTACGTACCATCTTTTCCAAATTAAACCCCCGTAAAGCCCCTGGTCCCGACGGTATAGGAGCGGTGCTCATTCGACAACTTCCCGGGTCAGCTGTGGCAGTCCTCTTCCATATTTATGAACGGTGCCTCACTACGTCATATTTCCCAAAAAATTGGAAAATGGCCAAAATTATCTCAATCTTAAAACCCGGGAAACCGCCGTCAGACCCGTCCAGCTACAGACCAATCAGTCTTCTCAATGTCATGGCCAAAATGCTTGAGTCTCTGGTCCTAACTCGCATCAAGCGCCATTTATCCGAAAACACCATTATCCCCCAGTATCAATTTGGTTTCGTAGCAAACACCTCTACGGAACATCAACTTTTACGTCTCACAAATCGCATCACCCATGGTTTCAATAACAAGAAAGTCACAGCCGTCGCTTTCCTCGACATTGCCAAAGCTTTCGACTCAGTCTGGCATGCTGGCTTGTTATTGAAACTAGCCCGGTACAAATTCCCCCTGCATATCATTCACTTTCTCCAATCATTCCTCCACAAAAGAAGTTTTCGGGCATCCTGGCTGGGGTCACTGTCTTCACCACGAAAAATACGCGCAGGAGTACCTCAGGGATCAGTACTCAGTCCAACTCTATTTAATATTTACACGGCGGACATGCCAGAAATGCCCAAGGGTGTTGATGTGCATCTCTTTGCAGATGATGACGCCATTGCTGCCACCTCCTGCTCCGCGGAGCTTGCTGTAAAACACCTCCAAGCTGGTCTCGACTTAATATCTCCATGGTATGCCAAATGGCGTTTTAAACTCAACGTTGGCAAAACTTCAGCTACCATGTTTACCACTGGTCGTGCCCTCAAACAATTTCCCCTCTTTCTGGACGGTGTCCCGATCGAATGGTCCAAGACCAATCTGTACCTTGGTGCACTTCTAGACCGCCATCTTAGCTGGAACCATCATGTTACCAAAGTGATGCAAAAGAGTCGTAACAAAATGTTTGCTCTTCGGTCAATACTGAGGTCTCCAGTTATTGCAGAGAAAGACCGTCTTCGGATCTACACGACCGTTATCCGTCCCACATTTCTCTATGCCGCTCCCATATGGGGCACCACATCATATACTAATTTTCTAAAATTACAGCGCCTCCAAAATACTGTCCTCCGAGTGGTGATGCACCTCCCTAAATACACCCCAATCGTTCCGCTCCACACTTCTCTGGATCTACCTTTGGTAGACAAGTTGGTTTAGGATCGATCCCTTAAATTCTTTAACTCTTTATCACGGCACCCAAACCCTCTCGTGAGGTCACAGTTGGACTTTATGCCCAACCCTCATGATAGATATCTCCGTCCAGTCGCAAGCATAAACACCCTTGAATTCAGACCTCCCAACCCACGGGCATGTGGACGCCACCGCAACATTCGCCTTCCCCTCTTTGCCAAGAAAAGACGGGTGAGGTAGTACCTCTATTCATTCCCATCAGGACCCTTCCTGAACTTACCTATTTATTCCTAGTCGTTGTAAACCCAACCTCTTCTATTAATTTCATACTGATATCACTCTAAATTCTTTCTGCCTTCGGGCCATTACATTCTTTTTCCTAACGTTCTGCCTTCAGCAACAAAACCATCACATCTGTATTCTAATCATTTTTCTCTTAAGGACACTGTCCGGTCGAGATTGTCAAGCAAAAGGAAATTGTACCTTATTGCCACCATCCAAAGCTCCAAAGTAATTGCGAAGCGCCCATCGGCCTGTGCCGCTAGTAGCGAAGGCTAGCGGCAATCCAGTAGACCTTGGCTCGCACAGTTACCGTTTGCTGCTACCTAGCGGGAGAAATGAAAACAAACTGATAGAATATATCGGCTGTTGCCTGGAATAACAATTATGCTCTGATTGGCTGGAATATTTCACTGCGGTCAGTAGGAAGAGAGGCGCGAGAAAGCGCATTCTGCATTCAAATTCCCGTGTTGGAATACTAGGTAAATTCGTATACTGCGTTATGCGTAATACTAGGTAAATGCGTATACTGCGTAATGCGTAATACTAGGTAAATGCTCCGCGTTGCCAGATGAGTGATTTTTTCCAATGTATCAAACAAATAATTTGCATATTATCATATTACCAAAGATTACAAACTAGGGTGTAATCTTTGATATTACTCTTACAAAACAAAACAAAAAATACATTTAAATTGCAATTAATTGCATTTAATGAACAACACATCGAGAAATAATGTACACTAGTTCTAAGCTTGTAGCACAGACAACTAATTTGTAGCTTGTAGCTTACGCTGTCATCTTGCAAAAAACTACAACTTTATTATAAAGGTATTTTTTGTTTTCTTTTGTATATGTAATGTGATCAGTGGTTCAAGTGGACCCGGAGAAGTAAGGTATGCACTACAGGGCCTGGATTCACAAAGATGCGTAACTCTAAGTTGTCCTAAGTTAGGCAAATCCTAGCTAGATAAATCAAGATAAATCCTGTCTAAATATTAATACACATTCACAAATCAAATATTATTAGTTAAATTGTTCATATTTTACTATATTTTATCTTTATAACATTGCAGAACGACATATTGGTGATTTATATCACTAAGATTTGCCTAAACTAGGACGTCTTAGCACTTAGGCACTTTTGTGAATCTGGGCCCTGCTGTGTAAAGTAGGCAAAGCGGGTATACCGCATACAGGGGGGGGGGGGGGGCACGGTCCCCGTCACGAACACGTTCAAATGGCTTTTGAGAGGGGTCGGGCCCGGTGGTAGAGGACCGGTGCAAAAATAATACTTTTGTGGTGGAAAAAACAAAAATGTACACATTTATTACATAAAAACATTGGATGAACAAATATAAACACAAAGTACAACAAAGCGCTCGTCAACAAATTTCTTTAATACGAATAAAATCGATAAAAAGTACTGCCGCTATGGCATACCGTCGGTATTTTCCGTAACGGTATGTATGCCAGCTCATACCGCTCCACTCCACTGAATATGATATGCACATTTTTTGTTAGATACATGGAAAAACTTGCTCATCTGGCAACGCGAAGCGTTTGACATAACATAAATAATACAACGATAATGAAACCTACAATTTAGGTTGTGATTAATTGTATGTTTATGACACTGATACTGTAATACTGCAACTGAATAGTTCTACGAAAGGGCGGTGTAAACATTTTCTATCACTAGGAAAACGCTCCGCGTTGACAAATGAGCGATTTTTTTGAATGTATCAAATCAAATAAATCATTTGCATATCATATTACTCTTTTAAAAAAAAAAAAAACCTTTATAATAAACATATGATTTTTTTACAAGATGGCGGATCAAGTTATAACTTGAATAAGAACCAAGACTATTAGACCGGGAGTAGTATTAAAACACAAATAAACACACGAACAATAACCACGGTCAAAAAATAAAACACTCACCAGTGCGTAAATAGGTTAAGTTATAATTTTATAACTTGTGTATATAATTTATCGATATGTTGCTAATAAATGCATGAAATATTATTTAAATCCGTTAAGATGTTTTCTCTAAATAAATTAAAACCTTTAATTTGATTTTTCAATGGATTTCCGCATAATTTCATTCCACCGAGGTCTACTCAATAGACTCTAATTCATAAACTATTAAACCTATCAGTGCATGGAAAGTTCCATAATGTAGATACAGACTATATCTAAAATGTAATATTGTTTAATCATACAATTACC